>JAGFNQ010000762.1:0-35669 GCA_024364735.1 Boesenbergia rotunda
CCCTCCCCATTTGAATTTGAATTCAAATGGAGGAGGTTATGGCATGTGTGGCCGGCCACTTAATGGCCATTAATGGCCATTAAGTGGCCGGCCACCAAGGGTGATCAAAAAGGGATTTTGGTTCCCTTTTTGTGTGTGGCTCTTCTTCTTCCTCTAGAGATTTTTCTTTTTGCTCTACTTCTCCTCTCGTCGAAACCGAGAAGGTGCTAGCACACCTAAGGTTTCGATCCATCTATTTTTGTTCGCGTGGATACATATAGAGGAGTGTCTGCCTTGATACTCTATGAGATCCGGCGGTTTTTTGGACAAGCGGGAAAGCGAAGGGCTACGCATCAAGGGTAATGGTTCTATCATGTAGATCTAATGTAGATTTAGTAGCGAAACTCGTACTCGTAATTTATTTTATGTTCGCACGGATCCCGTGGCCGAACTTCTGGGGTTTCCGCAACGCAAAAAGCGGTTTTTGCGGCCCAGAATCTCTAACAGTGGTATCAGAGCCACGTGCGAACCTTGTACGAGTTTAAATTTGTTTTTTTTTGTATTAGATACAAAATTTACAGACAAATAATATTCTGTGATTTTTCGAAATTTATAGAATTTATGGGTATTTTTCTCATGAAGTCGAAGCAACAAGTGTTCGGACACTTGTAGGCTTCACCGATCGAGAAAAACTTTCCGAAACGGAAAGATCTCGCTATAATTTTTCGGGACAGCGGCTTAAGTTGCTGTAAGGTGATTTTGGGACACTCGCGAAATTCATTTCGCGAGTAGGGGCGCTGCCCCTAACCCCGCGAGGGGCATTGTCCCGCAATCGTGCCCGAAAATAGTGTAGCGGGACCGTTACGGAAGGGTAACTCATAATATTGTAAAATTGTCGAAAAATTATAGAAATTTATTTAAAATACATAATTTGGAATTATGTATGGATTTGTGATGATCATGGCCCAATAAAAACCCAATATGATTGGAATGTGTTGTAATTCATATTACGGTCTGCGTACCGTTTTTGTGGTTGTGCGTGTTGTATAGTGTATGCGACCTGCGAGTCGGCTTCTTTTATTTTATTTCTGTATTTTCTTATTTTGTAATGTCCAAAATGAAGACGATGGATGGTCCATCCGAAGACGGAGTTATGGAGGGAGCCGACGACACGTGGCGGTCAAAGGAGAAGCTTGGAGAAGCGAAACCCTAGGTTGACCGTCCGATCTTCTCATTGGCTTGAGAAGATCGTAGTAGGGCCATGATCCAATCACAAATTAAATTATTTTATTATTTGCTTGTATGTGATGCATGCTAGAGTAAAATAATTAGAGCCTTGTGTATATGATACACCCTCTCTCTTGCGATTAGATTCGATCTAATTCAAATCAACTCCGACTCGTAAATGCCTACCAAGTTTTGATACCTATCACTACCTCGATCATTTGTTGTTGTTGAATCTGCCAAAGCAGAGCAACACATTTAATCTTGGTAGGGTACGGAGGGACAATCTTGGTCCCGCCTATCACGGCTTGGGTGAGAACAAACTCAATCAGATTGAGTGAAACTAGTTAACTCGGTCGGATCGAGTCAACTATAGGCATATTCCAATCGTTGGAAAGGTAGGATAAAAATCGCATTTATATTAAAACTTGGGCGATTTAGCCAAAGCTAACTCAAGTTTTTATGTAAATGTAAATTTTAATCCTATAAACAAGAGTTGCATAGAGATGTAATCGGTAAATTGTTACCTACCGATCGTACTAAGTCTTGGGCGATTTAGCCAAAGCTAACTCAAGGCTTAGTATGATGTGGATCTTGTCCCACTATATTATAGTTAAATTAGATAGAATCTTGTAGCGTGGTTTGACCACATCTATGACTTGATTCTACAAATTTTCTATAATTCAGTGGGAGAATCATTTAATTAAAGGCCTAATTAAATGAAAAAGGAATATGTTATTTAATTTTCTGCATTTTATTGTTGTAGATTGCCATGTCGACAAACGCAAATACTCTCTCCCTGCGATCTGTCCTTGAGAAGGACAAGCTCAACGGAGCAAACTTCCTGGACTGGTACAGGAACTTGAGAATAGTTCTCAAGCAAGAACGTAAACTGTACGTTCTGGAGCAGCCTATTCCCGAGGCACCTCCTGCCAGTGCCACGCGAGCTGACCGTGATGCTCACAAGAAGCATCAAGATGACGCATTAGATGTGTCATGCCTTATGCTCGCAACCATGAACTCTGAGCTTCAGAAGCAACATGAGTTAATGGATGCTTTCGATATGGTTGAGCATCTGCGTCAACTGTATCAAGGACAAGCAAGGCACGAGAGATTTGAGATCTCTAAGGCACTGTTTCAGTGCAAGATGCAAGAAGGGACTCCCGTAGGTCCCTATGTACTCAAGATGATTGGGTACATAGAGAATTTACAGAGATTGGGATTCCCACTGGGCCAAGAGCTGGCCACAGACTTGATCTTGCAGTCCCTACCCGAAAGTTATAGTCAATTTGTCATGAACTGGAACATGAATGAAATTGACAAGCCCCTGCCTGAGATGCTCAGCATGTTAAGAACTGCTGAGCTCAATCTTAAGAAGGCCAAGCCCATTTTGATGGTGCAGAAGGACAAAGGTAAGGGCAAGCCCAAAGGCAAGGGAAAGTCTCAAGCCAAGGGCAAGGGCAAGGGCAAAGCACTGAAACCCAAAGGAGGGGTTGCCAAGGATGCTACCTGCTTCCACTGTGGTGAGACCGGACACTGGAAGCGGAACTGCAAGAAATATATGGAAGATCTCCAGAAGAAGAGAAGTCAGACTTCTACTTCAGGTATTCATGTTATAGAAGTCAATTTGTCTATTTCTACATCATGGGTATTAGATACCGGATGTGCTTCTCACATTTGTACTAATGTGCAGGCGCTGAGAAATAGCAGGGCATTGACAAAGGGCGAGGTGGACTTACGAGTTGGCAATGGAGCAAGAGTTGCTGCTGTTGCTACAGGAGTTTATATGCTATCTCTGCCCTCTGGGCTTGTATTAGAGTTAGATGATTGTTATTATGTGCCTGCTCTGACTAAGAACATAGTTTCTGTTTCTTGTTTAGACAAGAAAGGATTTTCGTTTATAATAAAGAACAAATGTTGTTCAGTTTATTTAAATGAAATGTTCTATTGTAGTGCACCTCTGATGAACGGACTCTATCTTCTAGACTTAGAAAACCCTATCTATAACATAAATACCAAAAGGCTCAAGTCTAATGACTTGAACCAAACCTATATCTGGCACTGTCGCTTAGGCCATATAAATGAGAGTCGCCTATCCCAGCTCCATAGAGATGGTTTGCTGGACTCATTTGATTTTGAATCATTTGAGACATGCGAGTCTTGCCTTCTTGGCAAGATGACCAAGACTCCATTCAGTGGACACAGCGAAAGAGCAACCGATTTGTTAGGTCTTATACATAGCGATGTATGTGGCCCTTTCAATGTTGCTGCCAGAGGTGGTTATAGTTACTTCATTACATTTACTGATGATTTCAGTAGATATGGTTATGTGTACTTGATGACACATAAGTCAGAATCCTTTGAAAAGTTCAAAGAATTCAAGAATGAAGTACAAAACCAGCTTGGCAGGAGTATTAAAATACTTCGATCAGATCGAGGTGGAGAATACCTCAGCCATGAGTTCCGTGACTATCTAGCTGAGTGTGGGATTCTGTCCCAACTCACTCCTCCTGGAACACCACAATGGAATGGTGTGTCCGAAAGGAGGAATCGTACCCTATTAGATATGGTGCGATCCATGATGAGTCACACAGATCTTCCTATATCCTTTTGGGGATATGCTCTGGACACGGCAGCCTTCACTCTTAACCGTGTTCCATCAAAGGCTGTAGTAAAGACACCATATCAGATATGGACTGGGAAGAGTCCCCAGATGTCTTTTATGAGGATTTGGGGTTGTGAGGCTTACGTTCGACGTCAAGTCTCAGACAAACTGGGACCCAAATCTGATAAGTGCTATTTTGTAGGATATCCCAAGGAAACGAAGGGATATTACTTCTACATTCCCAGTCAGCACAAAGTGTTTGTGGCGAAGACTGGGGTTTTTCTAGAAAGGGACTTTGTTTCTAGAAAAACTAGTGGGAGTACGTTCGATCTTGAAGAACTTCAAGATATGGACCAAAGCACTGAGGCCTTGATGGAGGTTGAACAGGAACCACAAAGTGTTGTGGATCATGAGGTTGTTACACAAGGAGTTATGGAACAACATCCTGTTCAAGTAGACCTACCTCTTCGCAGGTCTGGTAGGGTACGTCATCAGCCTGAGAGATATTCATTTCTCTTGTCTGATGACAATGACGTTGTGCTCATTGAGAATGAGCCTACAACCTATCAGGAAGCTGTGATGAGCCCAGACTCTGAGAAATGGCTTGAGGCCATGAGATCCGAGATGGATTCCATGTACACCAACCAAGTTTGGACCTTGGTTGATCCACCTGAAGGGGTAAAACCCATTGGGTGTAAGTGGGTCTTTAAGAGAAAGACTGACATGGGAGGACTTACGCATACCTATAAGGGTAGACTGGTAGCAAAGGGTTTCAAACAAATTCATGGTATTGACTATGATGAAACCTTTTCTCCAGTAGCGATGTTTAAGTCCATTCGGATCATGCTTGCTATTGCAGCATACCACGATTATGAGATCTGGCAGATGGATGTCAAAACCGCGTTCCTGAATGGGAACCTACTCGAGGATGTGTACATGACACAACCTGAGGGTTTTGTAGATCCAAAGCATACTGGCAGAGTATGCAAGCTGCAAAGGTCCATTTATGGACTAAAGCAAGCTTCTCGGAGCTGGAATCTTCGATTCGATGATGCAATCAAACAGTTTGGTTTCATCAAGAATGAAGATGAACCCTGTGTCTACAAGAGGGTTGAAGGAAACATAGTAGTTTTCCTCATATTGTATGTGGATGACATACTACTCATTGGGAATGATATTCCTATGCTTCAGTCTGTGAAGACTTGGCTGGGGAATTGTTTCTCAATGAAGGACTTAGGTGAAGCAGCCTGTATTTTAGGCATCAAGATCTATAGAGATAGATCTAAGAGATTGCTTGGCCTAAGTCAGAGTACATACATTGACAAGGTCTTACTTCGGTTTGCCATGCAGAATTCCAAGAAAGGATTTCTGCCTATGTCACATGGTATGAGTCTTTCGAAGACTCAAAGTCCCTCTTCTAGAGAGGAGAGAGACCGCATGGATCAGATCCCTTATGCCTCGGCCATAGGATCTATCATGTACGCCATGCTATGTACTCGTCCTGATGTCTCGTATGCTTTAAGTATGACGAGCAGATACCAGTCAGATCCAGGTGAGCGTCACTGGATAGCGGTCAAGAATATTCTTAAGTACTTGAGAAGGACTAAAGAATATTTCTTGATATATGGGGGCGATGAGGAGCTAACTGTAAAGGGTTACAGTGATGCTAGCTTCCAGACCGACCAGGATGATTATCGGTCGCAGTCAGGGTTCGTGTTTTGTCTGAATGGCGGCGCTGTGAGCTGGAAGAGTTCGAAGCAGGACACAGTTGCTGATTCTACAACAGAGGCTGAGTATATTGCTGCATCAGAGGCAGCAAAGGAGGCAGTTTGGATCCGCAAGTTCGTTGCAGAGCTTGGGGTGGTTCCTAGCATTGCAGATCCCATAGAGCTCTATTGTGACAATAATGGAGCTATTGCGCAGGCTAAGGAACCTCGCTCACACCAGCGGACCAAACATATACTACGGCGCTTCCATCTCATTCGAGAGATCATCGATAGAGGAGATGTGAAGATATGCAGAGTACCCTCAGAGGCTAACGTCGCAGATCCCCTGACCAAGGCTTTGGCACAGAGAAAGCATGATGGTCACACTAGATCATTGGGTATTAGATACTACAGTGATTGGCACTAGTGCTAGTGGGAGATTGTTAGTGAGAGCCCTAGAGCCAATCATGTGATGATTATATAGACTCATTTGTATCATATTCCTGTGTATAAATAAAGGCATGTTTTATGGTTATTATACTTACGTGTATTTGTGCCGAATAGCTAAGCATAATAATGTCCTTGAGTAGAAGATTCTTATCTATATCAATCGATTAGTTGAATCGATAGTGAGATGATATAGAGAACACTACTCTAAATAATTCCTAGTCAAGTATTAACATTCAAGGACAATGTTAATACGTAGAGGCTAGCATGTAAGTCAACATGATGACTTGATCTCACAAGTCATGGATATAGAGATATCAAGTTGACACATGGGTATGCATTGGAGAATGTATACTGAATGACCCGCCATGAGAAAGTATCATGGATCGTTATATGAGTGTCATATACTTTCTCATGTGGCTATTAGTATGACTATTAGTCCTTGGACCTGAAGTCACCATGGATTCCTACATAAGGAGTTACGTACTTTGGCTTCGTCAAACGTCACCCGTAAATGGGTGGACTATAAAGGCGATTACTGGGTATGTAACAAATTATGGAGAGGGATGTGAGTGATGTAGATGGGATCTATCCCTCCTATATGACGGGAGCGATATCGTATTCTTGATAGAGTTAGACCACAAAGTGCATGGCCATGCCCAAGTGAGTCAATATGAGATATTGAGCTCATTTGATTAGTGTGAGTCTACTTGGAGTTCAAGATATAGATTGACTCGAGGATGACACGGTCTATGCCTCAATTGAGTCAATCTAGATATCAAGGATAGAGGGACATTATCATATATTGTGAGAGTCACAATTATTAGTCACAAGGTGATGTTGGATCTCAACATTCTTGTAACTTGGGTAGCAATGATGTGTTGCTAGATACCGCTCATTGCTTATGTTTCTAAGAGGTTAGAAGCATTGCCAACGTTACAAGAACCTATAGGGTCACACGCAAAGAACAAATAGATGGAGAAAATTGAAGTCAAGTTTGACTTGGCTAAATATGGAAAGTCCATAAAAGGCAAGTTTGACTTGACCTAAATCCAAATCAAGTTAGACTTGACTTGGTTCCACTTCAAGTTAGACTTGACATGGGAGAAGAAAAATTGAAGTCAAGTTTGACTTGGCTAAATATGGAAAGTCCATAAAAGGCAAGTTTGACTTGACCTAAATCCAAATCAAGTTTGACTTGACTTGGTTCCACTTCAAGTTAGACTTGACATGGGAGAAGAAATGGAGTCAAGTTTGACTTGACTAAATATGGAAAGTCCATAAAAGGCAAGTTTGACTTGACCAAAACCACCTCACCTTGAATTGACCAAGTGATGACTTGGCTTGGTTTTTGACTAAATGTGTATGCCACATCATTTCCAAGGTGGTAACCCCTCCCATTTGAATTTGAATTCAAATGGAGGAGGTTATGGCATGTGTGGCCGGCCACTTAATGGCCATTAATGGCCATTAAGTGGCCGGCCACCAAGGGTGATCAAAAAGGGATTTTGGTTCCCTTTTTGTGTGTGGCTCTTCTTCTTCCTCTAGAGATTTTTCTTTTTGCTCTACTTCTCCTCTCGTCGAAACCGAGAAGGTGCTAGCACACCTAAGGTTTCGATCCATCTATTTTTGTTCGCGTGGATACATATAGAGGAGTGTCTGCCTTGATACTCTACGAGATCCGGCGGTTTTTTGGACAAGCGGGAAAGCGAAGGGCTACGCATCAAGGGTAATGGTTCTATCATGTAGATCTAATGTAGATTTAGTAGCGAAACTCGTACTCGTAATTTATTTTATGTTCGCGCGGATCCCGTGGCCGAACTTCTGGGGTTTCCGCAACGCAAAAAGCGGTTTTTGCGGCCCAGAATCTCTAACACTATCCATCCCCTCTTGATATGGGCCGAAACCCTAGGGAGCCTTAGAGTGCCCCCAACTTTACCTAAATCATTATCTACACCTTACTTATCATAATAAAATATTAGGTAACATGAATGAAAGTATACAACATCCCCAAGCCCCAATCTTAAGGCTTGGCTGAAACCCTAAAGCCCTACCTCATGGTTTTCTTAACTTGGATCTTAAACAAAAGTCTAAATCTTGATAAACATCAGAGAAACAATTACACCACAGGTGAGGTGGTCTTACCTTGGTTTGTCTTTGATTATCACCTTGAATAGAGAAGCCAAAAGAAAACTCTTTGACCCTAGACCTCTCCTTAGCCCTTGTAGCCTTGTAGAAAGTCTTGGATCTTCTCGATAAAGTCCCCTTGTGAAGCTTTTCCAAGGGGAGAGGGGTCTTGGTGGGTTTCGGCTAGGAGAAGGAAGGAGGATGAAGAAGAATGGACTTGGTGGAAGAAGAAAAGAAAGAGTAACTTCCATGCCTCCTCTCTCATCTATTCTTTATACCACATGAAGAAGGGCAAGTGATGGGTCATGGTATCTCTTCTCTTGATAACTCTTCACTTCCCTAAGCCTTAACCAAAATCCTCTTCATTCTCTACTAGCACTCCCTTGCTAGATGAATTGGTTTGTACATGCATCATGTTATACTAGGTCCAAGGTTCAATCCTTGGTGCATGCGCTTTATTATTATTTTTTATTTTAATTAAATTTTCTTTTAAATTTTGGAAATGCCCCTAAGGCCTACCCATAGCCATGCTAATCTTCCTAATTTAAACCTATTTCTATTTATATTAAATTCTACCTAAAATCCACTAATAAACATGGTACTAGAAAACCCATGTAAAGCCCATTAGCACTTAGCTTCATATTTTATATCGAAAATCATGGATCACCACGCTAAGGTTTATACTAGTGTCCCCATGCTCCTTAAGAATCTGTCTAGGCATAGTCAATATTTTTAAAGAAAATATTGAGAAAATTTTTTGGATCGTTACAATCCCCCATACCTCGTGAAAGTTCGTCCTCGAACATAGAATAGCTCCGGGTACTTGCGTCTCATCTCGTCCTCGCATTCCCAGGTAGCTTCCTCGAACCTTTGACTTTGCCATAGGACCTTGACTAAGGGTACCTCCTTGTTCCTTAGCTTTTTGATTTCCCGATCCAAGATCTGGACAGGTCGGCTTTCAAAACTCAAGTCCTCCTGAACTTGTATTGTCTGTGGCTCGATCACTTGCTCTGTATTTGGAATACACTTCTTAAGCATTGACACATGGAACACATTATGAATAGCCGACATCTCTTGAGGCAGGTCTAGTTCATATGCCACCTTGCCGACTCTTTCCAATATCGGGTACGGTCCCACATACCGCGGACTTAGTTTTTCTTTCTTCCCAAATCTCGTTACTCCTTTCATAGGAGCCACCTTGAGGAATACCAAATCTCCAACCTCAAATTCCAGTGGCCTACGCCGGACATCTGCATAACTCTTTTGCCGGCTCTGAGCAGCTTCTATTCGTTGTCGAATGTTCTGTATAGCTCGGGTGGTGTCGTCAATGAGATCCGTCTTGAGCCCCATTTCCTTCTTTTCACCACCTTCGTACCAACAGATTGGGGACCTGCATCTCCTCCCGTACAAGGCTTCATAGGGTGTCATTCCGATAGTAGCTTGGTAGTTATTATTGTATGTGAATTCCGCTAAACATAGATATCGACACCAACTTCCTTTGAAATCCAGGGCACAAGCTCTCAACATATCCTCCAGTACTTGATTCACTCGTTCAGTTTGCCCGTCAGTCTGAGGGTGAAAAGCGGTACTGAACCGTAGTTTTGTGCCATGAGACTTCTGAACACACTCCCAAAAATGTGAGGTAAAACGACCATCCCTATCTGAGATGATAGTTTTGGGAATTCCATGAAGTCTAACTATCTCCTTAGCATATAATTGAGCTAGTTGCTCAATCGAATAGGTCATCTTAATTGCTAAGAAGTGAGTAGACTTCGTCAACCTGTCCACTATTACCCATATTGCGTTATATCCCTTGTCTAACATCTTCTGTGCTTGGAGAGTTATAAAAATTTCCCGGTTCTTTTCCTTAGCTCTCCAACAAATTCAAACGTAGAACCTGCCTTGGGTCAAAAGACCACCTTTCGCTTACTGCAGTCGATAGAAGCACCGTATTTGCCCAGGAAATCCATTCCCATTATAACATCATAATCATGCATGTCGAGTACTATCAGATCGCAGTAGAGTTCCCTTTCTGCGATTCCGACCGGCACCGGACGCAGCATATGAGTGGATGTCATTATTTCTCCCGAAGGCAGGGTCGTTAAGAACTTGCTGTCTAACACTTGTGGAAACACATCTATCTTCTTGGTGTATGGCACAGAAATGAACGAGTGCGTTGCTCCAGTATCAAATAATGCAGTAGCGTACTGACTGAAAATAAGTATCTGACCTGTGACAACCGTAGAAGCTTCCGCAGCGTCCTCCTTGGTAACCGAGAAAACCCTGGCATTCGTCATAGTTGGTGGGGCCTCCAGCATCGGGGTACCTTCCAGCTCAGCTTTCATGTAGTGTAGTTTCGCTGGGGCACCTTGGTACTGGACGAGTGGTTGGGGAGGGGCCTGGTTCATGGCAGGACAGTAAGCCGCCATATGCCCTTCCACTCCACAGGTGAAACACCGGTTCGTACCTTTACGGCATTCCCAGGGGTGCCCTTTTCCGCATGTCGCGCACGGAAAAGTCTTGGCCTGTTTATTTGTTGGGCCCCCTTGGGGGTTGTTCCATGACTTTCGTTTACCACCTTGGTCTCCCTTCCAGTTAGTATGGGCACTCGGGGTTTTTTGCCCTCTTTCATTTAGCGCCTTCCTTTGCTGATTGATATTGTTTAGATAGTGCTCAGTGAGTAGGGCGCTACTAAATAGCTCCTCAGCGGTCTGCGGTCTGTTAACTCCGCTGGCGACGTTCAGAGCTATTTCGGGCCACAACATCTTCAGCATAAGTCGGACCCTTTCTTTCTCGGTGCGGACTAGCTCGGGGCATAGACGAGCCAGTCGATTGAATTTCTTCACGGCTTCATTGACCGAGAGGTCGCCCTGTCGAAATTCCGTGAACTCGTCGTAATGTTTGTTTGTGACATGCATGTTGAAAAATTCTTCGAAGAACTCCGATTCGAAGTCTGACCACGTCATCTGGTTCACCTGTCTTTTGGCCTTGACCCTTTCCCACCACATCCTAGCATCCCCAGAAAGACAGAATGATGCGCACTTGATCTTCTCATGCTCAGGACAGTCTAGCAGCTCCATTGTACTTTCCACTGTCTTGAGCCATGCTTGGGCGTCCCATGGTTCGCCAGCACTCGAGAAATTTTTCGGTTTCAGCCTCAACCACTGGATCAGATAAGCCTCTTGTCGTGCTACAGTGGTCGGACCGGTCGGAGGGGTTTGCGTAACTGTGGGTGCGACGGGTATAACAGTCTGGTTCACTGGTGGGGTAGTAGAATTTTCTTGCTGATTCATCAAGGTATTAATGGTTTGCTGCTGCTCAGTAACTTGACGCTGGAGCTGGGTCACTAATTGCATCAGGTTAGGCGATGGAGTTGTCTCGTTAAGTCGGTTACTTTGTCTTCTAGCCATGCTTTCTCCACCAAAGACAAGTATGACTAATATCAATTTTTTTTCTATACCCCTATATCAACTCTAAAGTATTTGATTCATAAAAAGAGATAAATTGACGTTCATAGTTACATATCCTAAAGTAGTTTTCCATCATAAAACATCGTTCATACTTGCATATTCTACAATCATAAGAGAACATAAGATATGCATAGAGGTACTTACATGGAAGCGACAGGAGGAAGGCTTAATGTGTGTGTAGTGAGATGGCAACCTGCTCTGATACCAACCTGTAACGTCCGCCCCATTTTTTTTTCGTAAGGCGGCGTTACGCTAACATACATAGGGCATGTGAACATCATAATGCAGCGGAATAATTTAAAGCTTATACATACATGCACCTATCTATCCTTCCTACATGATGACATGGGAACTTGGCATATTAACATCATACTTAACATCATATTATAACCCCACATAAGTCACCGATAACATACGTAGCAAGTGTAATTTGTTCTTAACAAAACCATCATAAGTTTAACATAAGACTTGCAAAACCTAGAACATGTGACAAAGTATAATATTAAAACTTTTCTTTCCTTGGCCAAGTCACTACCACACACACGTTCTTGCCCCTCCTGCTGCTTCCATCATTATCCTCTTGCTTGATCTGCGGTATAAGGAAATAAGACTATAAGCACATAGGCTTAGTAAGACCTTTCCTACTCACTAAAACCATTCGCCACTTAATCATAAGCACATGAAACATTAACATGACTGGGTGCTTTACATAGAACATAAGCATAAATTATACTTAACATACATAATACATGGCATAAACATAAACATAATTATACTTGACATGGCATGATACATGGCATAAAGATAAACATAAATATACTTAACATGACATGATACATGGCATAAATATAAACATAATTATACTTGACATGGCATGATACATGGCATAAAGGTAAACATAAATATACTTAACATGACATGATACATGGCATAAATATAAACATAACTATACTTAGCATGGCATAATTCTTAACATAAAAGGTAGCATGTTATAAGACATAAGCATAAAACATTTACACTCATGGCATATTCTTATCATAATACATAAGCATAAAACATTTACCATCATGGCATATTCTTATCATAACACATGAGCATATTTTTGACATAAACATGACCATATCCTTAACATAAAACATTTACCATTGCAGGATGCATTACATGAATGGATGCATGAGTCAGATGCATATACATAAGGATGCTTAATTGAAAATCATACTTTTAAATACTTAAACATAATCATCACATCATTGGGGTCCCTGACTTGTACCACATACATACATCATATGCGCGCATCCCTAAGTAGATACGAGGTAGCTAGTCTCGACCTACTAGGGTAAGGACAGCTACTGTAGTTCCCGAACCGAGGCATTCTAAAGGTGCCTATCCCTGTTGGACAGCATCGGTAGTCCCAAAATCGTGGACAGCTATGGTAGTCCAACACCAAGGCATTCTTAAGGTGCCCATCCCTTGGACCCATACTTCGGTCCGGTACAAGCCCATTCATAAAGTAAAATATCTTTACATGCTTCATCACTCATAGCACATACATTGCATACTTAACATGCTTCATCATTCATAGCATATACATTGCATACTTAAAGACATGAACATAATCTTGTTACATGAAGCATGACATCAACATACTTGGCATTTCATCATCCATACTTAATTCATAACATCATTATGCCTTCATCATTCATACTTATCATTTGTACTTAAGGCATAAATCTTATCTTCATTCATCTTCTTCATTCATAAAACATAACATACATACATAATCATAGTGTCCATCATAGAGTATGCATGGGTAAAATTCATATCAACAGGATACGTACTATTTAGGTTCATGGTATTCTACATTACTTAGGTTCATGTCACTCATCATAGAACATGCATAGACTTTCATGAATATATACCTATTATAGGCATTTAACAGCATACATACATAATTCTATATGGCATGAAGCCTGCATCAAATATAGGTGTTCATGGTATATGGTTAAAACATTCATGAATAACATGGCACATATCCTAAATATACAAAATCATGGCATATCCCACATAAAACTAAGGTTATAGGTAGCATAAAAATTCTTACCACATGCTTAACTTGTACATACATCATAGTAACCTACAACCAAGTATCCTTGAGACCTTAGCCCAACCCAAACCCTAGAACCTTGAGTTGGCCGAAAGTTCCATAGGGGAAGACTCCATCATTCAATTAACATGGAAGGTTTCATGAGTAAAAGAAAACCCATACATTACTTACAAAGCCATAGGGAGCCATTAGACCCCATAATTGGAGCTAATCTTAAGTCCTAGCATCACCTTTTTGACCTTGGCCAAAACCTTAGAGGGTCACAAGCACATGGAAAATTCCCATCATTCACAATTTATCTTCATTAAGTCATGGGAAAACATAATAACATGCTTGAAGGATTATATATCATCCTATCCATCCCCTCTTGATATGGGCCGAAACCCTAGGAGCCTTAGAGTGCCCCCAACTTTTCCTAAATCATTATCTACACCTTACTTATCATAATAAAACATTAGGTAACATGAATGAAAGTATACAACATCCCCAAGCCCCAATCTTAAGGCTTGGCCGAAACCCTAAAGCCCTACCTCATGGTTTTCTTAACTTGGATCTTAAACAATAGTCTAAATCTTGATATACATTGGAGAAATTATACCACAGGTGAAGGGGTCTTACCTTGGTTTGTCTTTGATTATCACCTTGAATAGAGAAGCCTAAAGAAAACTCTTTGACCCTAGACCTCTCCTTAGCCCTTGTAGCCTTGTAGAAAGTCTTGGATCTTCAAGATAAAGTCCCCTTGTGAAGCTTTTCCAAGGGGGGAGGGGTCTTGGTGGGTTTTGGCTAGGAGAAGGAAGGAGGAGGAAGAAAAATGGACTTGGTGGAAGAAGAAAAGAAAGAGTGACTTCCATGCCTCCTCTCTCATCTATTCTTTATACCACATGAAGGAGGGCAAGTGAAGGGTCACGGTATCTCTTCTCTTGATGACTCTTCACTTCTTTAAGCCTTAACGAAAATCCTCTTCATTCTCTACTAGCACTCCCTTGCTAGGTGAATTGGTTAGTATATGCATGGTGTTATACTAGGTCCAAGGTTCAATCCTTGGTGTATGCACTTTATTATTTTTTTTATTTTTATTTTAATTAAATTTTCTTTTAAATTTCGGCAATGCCCCCTAAGTCCTACCCATAGCCATGCTAATATTCCTAATTTAAACTCATTTCTATTTATATTAAATTCTACCTAAAATCCACAAATAAACATGGTACTAGAAAACCCATGTAAAGCCCATTAGCACTTAGCTTCTTATTTTATATCGAAAATCATGGATTACCATGCTAAAGTTTATACTAGTGTCCCCATGCTCCTTAAGAATCTGTCTAGGCATGGTCAATATTTTTAAAGAAAATATTGAGAAAATTTTCTGGGTCGTTACATATATATAGGCTATAATAGGGAGCATGAGGAGGAGTTGGGTCTTGGCCACCTAATGGATCATGGCCCGATCAATTAATGATGATCCATATCATTAAAGGATCACCATTGATCTACCTCACCAACTCCCATATTTAAATATGAGCTCCACATATTATGAGTACAAAATTCTCCCAATGTTTAAGCTATCGAATGCCCGTTAATTAATTAAATTACAGACACATTAATTAATTAACATCTGACTCCATGAGTAGTACCACTCAACCTTATCATCATGTCGGACCAAGTCCACCTGCAGGATATAACATGATGAGCTTTATGAGCTCCTCAAGAGGCATCATCAACCTGTCTCACCAGGACATGGTTTTCTTCTATAATCAATAACACACCATGTAAATAATATTATTTTCTAACTTATCGGGCATATCAATTTAACAAATAAATCTCGCCCATTGGTAAATCAAAGAAATAAATATTAAGTACATGTGCCCGTTATTATATCAGGATTAATAGCATGTACTCCATAATATCTGAGGTCTAATTCATTTATATAGTCAGTATAAATTGAATCGCCTTTATATTGGTCCTGCTCAATACACACAATGTGTACTAGTGTAATTCTATGGTCAAGATAAATAAATACTAAATTATACTATAACCATCCCAATGGTTTGTCCAAAACCATCTCGGATGTGTACCTCTACTTATACTCTACAAGGGACTGATAACATGATCTTCTGTGTGACACCTCACACCATGTTATCTACAATGTAAAGTATTAGACAATATGCATATAAATATGCAAACAGTGATCATGTGATTCTCTTTCAAAATGTAGATGTCTATATAAAAGCAAGGTTTTTAGTATACATCCTAACAGAGTCGACCACGCATTTCTGCTTGACACTCCTCCATACTATGGCTCCATCTCCTAAAGTAATCACATACCTTGAGGTAGACTTACTTTTATCCCTATCTGATTGGAAGTCAGAATTTGTATAACCCACAGGGAGTAATTGATCTGCTTGGTAAACTAGCATATAATCCGTAGTCCTTCTCAGGTACTTCAAAATATGCTTTACCGTAGTCCAATGTCCCTATCCTGGATCACTCTGATATCTGCTAACCATGCCCACGACAATGTAGATATCCAATCTCATACATAGCATAACATACATGAGGCTTCCCACAACTGAAGCATAAGGAACCGCCTTCATCTCCTCTATCTCCTTTGATGTTTTAGGGCACATCTCCTTAGATAGAGGTACTCTATGCTAAAAAGGTAGAAAACCCTTTTTGGAGTCTTACATGCTAAAACGAGCTAGGACAGTGTCTATGTATGAAGCTTGAGATAAGCACAACATCCTTTTCTTGCGATCCCTTATAACTTTGATCCCAAGGATGTGTCCTGCTTCTCCCAAGTCCTTCATATCAAACTGTTTGGACAACCATATCCTTATGTCTGATAATACTTTGACAATATTGCCAATGAGCAAAATATCATCTACGTATAGTATAAAAAATACCACTACGTTTTCATCACATCTCTTGTATACACAAGACTCATTCGGACTTTGAATAAATCCATATGACTGGATTACCTCATCAAACCGGATGTTTCAAGTTCTTGAAGCTTGCTTCAATCCATAAATGGACTGATTAAGCTTACACACAAGATGCTCTTTTTCCTTTGCAATGAATCCCTCTAGTTGCTTCATATAGATGTTTTTCTTAAGACTTCCGTTAAGGAAAGCTGTCTTGATATCCATCTGCCAATTCTCATAATTTATATGGGCGGCAATAGATAAGAGACTCTAGATAGACTTAAGCATGACTACCAGCGAAAAGGTCTCCTTATAATCGATACCCTCTTTCTGAGTACACCCTTTCACAATAAGTCTTGCTTTGAAGGTCTCTACCTTCCCGTCTTGTCCTCTCTTTCTCTTATAGATCCACTTGCATCCAATGACTTTTACACCATTGGGTGGTTCTACTAGCTCCCAGACTTGATTAAAATCCATAGATTCTATCTTAGAATTCATTGCCTTTTGCCAAGATACTGCATCTCTATCTTGGAGTGCCTCGTCATATGTCCAGGGATCAGGTTCATGTTCACCAGGGACCAAGTCCGAAGACTCTCCCAAGAACATGAATCTATCAGGTTGTCTAACAACTCTCCCACTACGACGAGGTACTACATGTGTATCCTCTGTGACACGCGGTGCAGTCACTTGTGGTATGTCCTCCTGTACTATTGGTACTGAAGTTGGAACATCCCCTCTCATTTCCTCAAGAACAATCTTACTCATGGGTTTGTGATTCATCACATAGTCTTCCTCTAAAAATTGGACATTCGTGCTAACGATCACCCTATGATTTTTAGGACTATAAAATAAACAACCTTTCGTTCCTCTAGGATAGCCTATAAACAAGCGTACTTCTGTACAAGTTTCCAACTTATCAGCATCTCCCTTCAGCATATGTGCTGGACTACCCCAAATTTGAATATGTCTCAGACTAGGGTTACGCCCAGTTCACAATTCTATGGGTGTAGAGGGTACTAATTTAGATTGTACCAAGTTCAGAATGTACACTGTCGTTTCCAAAGCATACCCCCAGAATGAATCTGGTAACTCAGAGTAACTCATCATCGATCTAACCATCACCATAAGAGTCCTTATTCCTTCGCTTTACCATACCGTTCTGCTGGGGTGTACCAGGTGCACACAATTTGGTTTGAATCCCAGCCTCTGATATATAATTCCTAAACTCTCCAAAGAGGTACTCATCACCACGATCAGATCATAGTGTCATGATACTTTTACCTTGACGTTTCTCCACATTAGCCTTGAATTCTTTGAACCTGTCAAAGCATTCCGACTTGTGGTGCATTAAGTAAATGTATCCATATCTTGAATAATTGTCTATAAAAGAGACGAAATATTCAAAGCCACCTCTAGCCTAGTTTGACATAAGACCACACAAATCAAAATGAACCAACTCTAACACATCTTTGGCTCTATACCCGTTGCCCTTAAAAGGCCTCTTGTCATCTTACCTTCCAAGCAAGATTCACAGGTTGAGAAATCTTCCACCACCAATGAACCCAAAGGACCATCGGCTACCATCTTTTGAATCATACTTAGGTTAATATGACCTAACCTTAGATGCCAAAGATACATTTGGTTCATTTTCGAAGGTTCTTTTCTCTTATTATGAATAGACAATGAGTTATTGATTTCTATTTGCATCGTGGGAGTTTTTGGTTCAAGAGTGTATAAATTGCCAACCAATGCACCAGAACAGATAATCTCTCTATTCATTTTTATAACAACTCTGTCATTAAAAGAAATAGAATACCCATCCATTAATAACTTAGAAACCGAAATAAGATTCTTTCTAAATGAAGGCACATAAAGGTAATTTCTTAAAACCAAAGTTTTATTCCTATCAAAAGATAAATAAACATCTCCCACTGCAATAGCTGCCACCTCTGTGGCATTGCCCATATAGACAGTAATCTCTCTTTCAGCTAGTCGTTGGGTTTCCTGGAACCCCTGCAATATATTGCGGACATGATTAGTGGCTCCCGTATCTCCACACCAGGTACCGGTATATAACACCGCTAAACATGTTTGAACAACTAAGGCATAAGATTGCCTAGTAGCCGGATTCTGGTATCCGAAGAGTTCGCTGAGATTGAGCATCATGTTATAAGCAATAGCGAAGGCCTGATGCTGATGTTGCAATACATTTTACATGGAAGCCAAAATGTAATACTGTGTCATCTCATCTGCCTTTATCCACTCCCTATAACTCTCTTTCTCATCTTCACTAGAATCATCTCTAGGCTTAGGGGAACATACCTGAAAGAGTACAAATTCGTACTCCTCAGCAGTCAAGACAATGCCCATGTTCCGTTTCCAATCTATATAGTTGGGATCAGTAAGTATGTTTTCTTTTAAAATCAAAGCAAGTGGGTTGAAAGCCATTTTGAAATATCCTAAGAATCACAATGATCAAAACTTTAGATTTTAAAATAATATTGATTCCTCAAACAATATAATTTTAAGATCAACCAACACCTCAAAACACTAAGAATATCATATGCCACGATAGTGTGGGCGTATACAAATTCTATATTTGTCAGAAGAGGTTTTACCCATTAATTTTATTATCTTGTCAACCTTACTTTTTGACAAATAAAATTAATAGTTAGTTCCTCTTCGGCCCTACAAATAATAGCAATGACTCTGATGGGGAGGATACTATTATTTGCATCTAAGTGTTCACCATTACACGATACTAAGGTAATTATCTAGGATTATATCCCTTCCGATGGGGAAGTTCACATGCTCCTAAATAATTTTTTATAACCATATTTGATCTAGTGATCCGCGAAACAAGCTCATCCGATATGGATGAAGGCACTCAGAGCTAACTGTAACGCCCGACCTTATATCTACCCTAAAGGCGGGGTTACGGGTCCATACATTCATATCATCCAATCATGTTAAACATGTATATCCAAACAAAACAGTTACAATACATGAACTAGTAATAAGCATGCTTATTGAAACTAATTTACCAAGCAAGGTTTTCCTTTCATTTCTTTTATATCTACATGCATTTACAACCTAATATGAAAATCAAAATAGGGTAGATAGAATCTTTCGTTCTTTCCCGAGCCATCACCACACACATCCTCCAACCTTCCCTCTGCCTCTTCCTTTAGTTCGAGTATTTCTTACCGCTATCTGCAGCATAAGAAAAATAACAGGAACTAGTAAGCAAAACATGCTTAGTAAGAACCCGGGCCTACTCGCAAAATCCATATCAATACATCATATCATGTACACAGTAATCAGATAGAATTATCAGCATCATAAGCATCCCATCAAAGCATCATAAACATCACATCAATTTATCTCTAAGTACTTTACGGAACAAGATCACATGATGAGAAATGTTTTTCAAAAAAGTTCCATAATGGTAAGTACTTTAAAATATCATATCATCATCCAGGGCCCAGTTGTAGTACCACATCATGCGCGTTCCCTAATAAATTGGGGTAGCGAGCCACCAATCTAATTAGAGCAGGACCCTTCCGTCCTACCAATGCCATGACCTTAACATGCTCATTGGATTTGTTTAACGACCCCCTTCCGAGTCGGGTACACAACTTTCCAAAGTAAAGTAATTTATCATGCAATTACTCATATATGTATATGCCTAAAGGTACTCTTAATCTCTTCTCAAAGGGACACACCACACATTCGGGTGCTCTTGATCCCCTAGGGACACACCACGCATTCGGGTGCTCTTGATCCCAGTTTCAATAGAGTATCTCCTTTTTAGGCATATTATCAACCACATCTCAATCACATCATATTCATGTCATAAGAGTGCCCCATGGGCTATAAGGCATGCTTTTATACCTAACAAGATAGGTCACATAATTTATACACATATCACATATGTAATAGCATGCTTCATGGTCTCATTAGGTACTTCCCAACCCTAGAACCAGGGTTGGCCGAAACATACAAGTAAGGAATTTGGTTTTCCCACCAAGCATTCATTCAAGCATTCTTACAAACACTTCACTTATATCATTAAGCATGGATATATCATAGGGAAAATCATTCAACCTTGAACCCTAATTTCCCTAGGGGTGGCCGAAACCTTGTAGAGTAGGCTAGGCTAAATTTTTTTGACATCCAAACTTCACACACAATTATACAAACACCTTGTATACAATATTATTCCATACCCTAAGCATGAATGTTTTCTAGGATAACTCAACTCTCACTAGCCCCATTTTCAATACCTTGGCCGAAAGTCATATAGGGTGCTAAACCCTAATTTTGTCTTCTCAAAAATTGGGAAACAACACATATGAGTATAAAGTCCCTAGGGTTACTAGTATCCATCAAGTTTGATAAAAAAATACTCTTCTCTTGGACCCCTTACAAGGGGTGGCCGAAACCCTCTACAAAGCAAAACCCTAGGTTTTGTTCTTGACACCATGAAGAAAAATCCATCTACATGTATACCCTAAGTTTCTAGGCATCTCCTCATGCAATAAAAAGTAACCAAGCCCTACTTCATGGTGGTGGCCGAAAGTCTTATAAGGGATGGTCCTTGTGATTTTTTTCAAAAGAATGAAACATGTAACATTCAATAGCAATTATGCTACAGGCGAGAGGATACTTACATCCTAGCGCTGGAAATTTCGCCTTCTTGAAATCGTAGGGTACCCTACACTTGGAGGGTATGCGAAGATCCTTTCCTTCCAAAACTTCTTTCTAATATTCCTTGGTCTTGGTAGGGAGTGTTAACACTTGGCTTCCCCTTCTTGCAATTGCCCTAGGGTTAGAACCCTAGGGTTGAAATTTCGAAAATGGAAAGGGAGAGAGGGCTAGGCTCGGCAAGAAGAAGAAAGGAGGAAGAAGAATGAAGTAACTTCCTCTAACTTCCTTCTCTTAATCCTATTTATACACCTCTTGTGAAGAAGCATGTCTCTTCACCCTTACACACTTAACAAGCATGTTCCTTTCTCCATCTACATGAAATATTGCTTGGTTCATTGGTTATGACATGGTGAGTGCAACTAGGAGGTCCAAGGTTCAAATCTTGCTTCCTCCACTTTGCACTTTCTTTTTAGCACCATTCATTTCCAAGCCCAATAAACCAAGCCCATCATGAAATTTCATAATATGAATAATATTTTATGAATTCAGAATATTTCATAATATTCCAAAAATATTATTTCATAATATTTTTAATATTCCATTTTCATGAATATAATATTTCATGCATATACTATTTCATGATAATATTTCATGATAATAATATTTCATGCATATACTATTTCATGATAATATTTCATGATAATAATATTTCATGAATATAATATTTCATGCTAATATTTCATGATAATAATATTTCATGTATTCATGACATTTCCTAGCATGTGATTGCATGAAATTCATATCATTTCATTATAACCATTTTCATACATTGTCATGATTTTACATTGACAAATTTGGGGTGTTACAATCCTCCCCCTCTTATAGAAAGTTCGTCCCGAACTTTAAAATAGTTCCGGATACTTTGATCGCATCGTATCTTCCTTTTCCCAGGTGGCTTCTTCGAACTGCTCGTTTCGCCACAGAACCTTTACTAAGGATATTTCCTTATTCCTTAGTCTTTTAACTTCCCGATCGAGGATCTGGATCGGTCGGCGTTCGGAACTAAGACTCTCTTGTTCTTGCACTGGTGAGGGTTCTATCATTTGACTCGCATCAGGGGTACACTTCTTGAGCATCGACACATGGAAGACGTTGTGGATAGCCGCCATTTCTGGCGGTAGCTCCAGCTCGTAGGCCACCTTGCCTACTCGTCTCAAAATCTAATAGGGTCCCACGTATCGCGGACTCAGTTTCCCCTTCTTTCCGAATCTCATCACCCCTTTCATAGGGGCTACCTTCAAGAACACCGAATCCCCAACCTCGAACTCAAGCGGTCTGCGTCGGTTATCAGCGTAGTTCTTTTGCCGACTCTGAGCAGTCTCTATCCTCTGGCGGATATTCTTTATGGCCTGAGTGGTCTCATCAATAATATCAGTCTGGAGTCCCATCTCCCTCTTTTCACCACTCTCATGCCAGCATAAAGGAGATCTGCATTTCCTTCCGTATAGTGCTTCGTACGGTGCCATCCTGATAGTAGCCTGATAACTGTTGTTATAAGCAAACTCTGCCAGGCTCAGGTATCGACACCAGCTTCCCTTGAAGTCCAAGGTGCAAGCTCGCAACATATCTTCTAGTATCTGGTTTACTCGTTCAGTCTGCCCGTCAGTCTGGGGGTGAAAGGCTGTACTGAACTTCAGCTTCGTGCCAAGGGCCTTCTGCACGTGTCCCCAAAAATCAGAAGTAAATCGACCGTCTCGGTCAGAGACGATGGTCTTGGGAACCCCGTGTAGTCGGACAATATCCTTGACGTACAGTTGAGCCAACTGCTCAACTGAATAAGTCATCCTGATAGCCAGAAAATGCGCAGACTTGGTCAGCCGGTCCACAATAACCCATATACTATCATATCCATTCGTAGTCCGAGGCAGCCCTGATATGAAATCCATAGATATGTCCTCCCATTTCCACTCGGGAATAGGTAGAGGCTGCAGAACTCCCCCAGGTCTCTGGTGTTCTGCTTTGACCCTCTGGCAGGTCAAACACATGCTGATATAGTGGGCTACATCTTTCTTCATGCCGGACCACCAAAATTTGCCCTTCAGATCTTGATACATCTTGGTAGACCCAGGATGCATCGCATAAGGTGTGCCGTGGGCTTCCTCGAGTATCCTCGTCCGTAAATCGGAGTCGTCGGGAACGCATAATCGATCCCGGAGATATAAGACTCCACTATCGGAAATCCGGAATCCCTCGTCCTTGCCTTCAAGAATCTCTTGCTTGATTCTCTGAAGACTCGGATCAAGATTCTGCTTCTCTAGAATACCATCAAATAATGTCGGCGCAATCTGTAGGGTAGAAAGCTGTCCCGATATAATCTCGATTCCGAAACCCATAATTTCTTCCCCTAAGGGTCGTGACAAGGCTGATAAAGACAACAATGTAGCACATGATTTTCTACTGAGAGCATCCGCTACCTTGTTGGCTTTTCCCGGATGGTACAAGATCTCACAGTCATAGTCCTTGACCAACTCGAGCCATCGGCGTTGTCGCATATTCAGGTCTTTCTGGGTGAAGAAATACCGCAGACTCTGGTGATCAGTAAAGACCTTGCACTGAGTGCCATATAAATAATGCCTCCATGTTTTCAGCGCAAAGACCACCGCTGCTAATTCCAAATCATGGGTAGGATAATTCTTTTCATGTTCCTTCAGTTGCCTAGAGGCATAGGCAATTACCTTCCCATTTTGCATAAGTACAGCTCCGAGTCCAAGTTTGGATGCGTCGCTGTACATATCGAAACCCGTATCATTTTCGGGAAGAGTCAATATAGGAGCACTAGTCAGTCTCCTTTTCAGTTCAGAGAAACTCTTCTCACATTCCTCGGTCCAGGTATATTTCTTATCTTTCTTTGTCAGAGCTGTCATAGGAGCTGCAATCCGAGAGAAGTTCTCTACGAATTTTCTGTAATAGCCCCCTAGCCCCAGAAAACTTCTGACCTCGCTTGCATTCTTGGGTCTGGACCAATTACTTACGGCCTCAATTTTAATTGGGTCGACCATCACTCCGTCCTTAGAGATAATATGTCCTAAGAATGACACTTGATTCAGCCAGAATTCACATTTCGAAAATTTAGCATACAGTTGTTCTTTCTGCAGAATCTGTAATACTATACTCAGGTGCTCTGCATGCTCTTCGGAAGTCCTCGAATAAATAAGGATGTCGTCGATGAAGACGATCACAAATCTGTCGAGAAATGCCGAGAAAATCCGATTCATAAGGTCCATGAATATTGCCGGAGCATTAGTAACTCCAAACGGCATCACTACGAACTCATAATGTCCGTATCTCGTCCGGAAAGCAGTTTTGGGTATATCCTCATTTTTCACCCGGACTTGGTGATAACAAGACCTCAGATCGATCTTTGAGAAAACCGTAGCTCCCTTTAACTGATCGAACAGATCATCTATCCTGGGTAGAGGGTACTTGTTCTTTATGGTCACATTGTTTAATGCCCGATAGTCGATACACATACGCATCGACCCGTCCTTCTTTTTGACGAACAGTACGGGAGCTCCCCAGGGGAAATGACTAGGGCGGATAAGTCCCTTGTCGAGTAGCTCTTGTAGCTGTCCTTATGTGTCGCATGATCAATATTGGATAAATGAGATTTTATTTATTGTACCAACTGAAATTTATTTTATTCATTCTTATAAGTCTACATATAAACTAGTCCACTCAGTGAGCGAGACGGGCTGCCGTGATGCCCAACATAAAGAATAACATAGCGACGCCTACTATCTCCTCGCTCATCACCCTCTGGGCCGCCTCAGGATCCTCAACTGTCCCCATCGGGTCCTCATCTTCAATCTCAAGAATCTCCTCGTCTGCTTCGAGGTCTTCCTCGAACATCTCCAGCAGCGCTGGATCCTCCTCGAAGAGTTCGGGGTCTTCCCCGAAGGGCTCAGGATCCTCCTCAAGTGGCTCGGGATCCTCCTCGAAGGGCTCAGGATCCTCCTCAAAGGGCTCAGGATCCTCCTCAAGTGGCTCGGGATCCTCCTCAACCGGCTCAGGGTCCTCCTCAGACGGCTCGGAGTCCTCCTCGGACGGCTCGGAGTCCTCCTCGGACGGCTCGGGGTCCTCCTCTGAGTCTCCCAGATCTGCTGGGAACTCATGGCGGAGGAGCTGCCTGCACAACTCCACATAGGGAATACAGCATCTGTGCTGTCCCCAGATCTGAAGCGCCAGCTCTCTAGCCCGGTTGGGCAAGGAACGGAGTAAAGCGCCAATCCTATGATCGTCCGTGGCTGGAAACCCTTCTCGCTCCAGTTTCCAGAAGTGCCGATCCAAACATCCTATGATGCCTTGAATTCCCCGAGTCGGCCAATACCTAACCGCCTCTATCTGCTCCAGCAGCTCGCGGCATCTCTCAGGGTAGTCCTCATGCAACATCTGGAATTGGAAAAAATGACATGGTTAGTACAAAACCATTCCTTTCTCAATTCGCAAATATATACAGAGGAAAACTCACACCGAATCGGTGTAGTTTACCCTAGTGATTACTATATGTAACCACTCTCCTACCCAAGTTCTAAATTATTAAAATAGTGTTCATGTTCACCTAACTTACAATTACTTATCATATATATTATACAGGTGATAATTCAACTATCATAAACACTACTTCATGCAAGCATGAATCATTTCTATACATAATCATTAATATCATACAAGTGATAATTAAGCTAACATAATTACTACTTTATGCAAGCATTAATCATTTCTATATCATGCAAGCATAAATCATTTCTATCAATATCATTACTGTACATGAAATAATATAAGCGAGTTTAGGATTTCTTACTTGGAAGCGGCAGGAGGAAGCTTGATGTGTGTGTGATGGAGGGGAAATCTGCTCTGATACCAACTTGTAACGCCCGACCTTATATCTACCCTAAAGGCGGGGTTACGGGTCCATACATTCATATCATCCAATCATGTTAAACATGTATATCCAAACAAAACAGTTACAATACATGAACTAGTAATAAGCATGCTTATTGAAACTAATTTACCAAGCAAGGTTTTCCTTTCATTTCTTTTATATCTACATGCATTTACAACCTAATATGAAAATCAAAACAGGGTAGATAGAATCTTTCGTTCTTTCCCGAGCCATCACCACACACATCCTCCAACCTTCCCTCTGCCTCTTCCTTTAGTTCGAGTATTTCTTACCGCTATCTGTAGCATAAGAAAAATAACAGGAACTAGTAAGCAAAACATGATTAGTAAGAACCCGGGCCTACTCGCAAAATCCATATCAATACATCATATCATGTACACAGTAATCAGATAGAATTATCAGCATCATAAGCATCCCATCAAAGCATCATAAACATCACATCAATTTATCTCTAAGTACTTTACGGAACAAGATCAAATGATGAGAAATGTTTTTCAAAAAAGTTCCATAATGGTAAGTACTTTAAAATATCATATCATCATCCAGGGCCCAGTTGTAGTACCACATCATGCGCGTTCCCTAATAAATTGGGGTAGCGAGCCACCAATCTAATTAGAGCAGGACCCTTCCGTCCTACCAATGCCATGACCTTAACATGCTCATTGGATTTGTTTAACGACCCCCTTCCGAGTCGGGTACACAACTTTCCAAAGTAAAGTAATTTATCATGCAATTACTCATATATGTATATGCCTAAAGGTACTCTTAATCTCTTCTCAAAGGGACACACCACACATTCGGGTGCTCTTGATCCCCTAGGGACACACCACGCATTCGGGTGCTCTTGATCCCAGTTTCAATAGAGTATCTCCTTTTTAGGCATATTATCAACCACATCTCAATCACATCATATTCATGTCATAAGAGTGCCCCATGGGCTATAAGGCATGCTTTTATACCTAACAAGATAGGTCACATAATTTATACACATATCACATATGTAATAGCATGCTTCATGGTCTCATTAGGTACTTCCCAACCCTAGAACCAGGGTTGGCCGAAACATACAAGTAAGGAATTTGGTTTTCCCACCAAGCATTCATTCAAGCATTCTTACAAACACTTCACTTATATCATTAAGCATGGATATATCATAGGGAAAATCATTCAACCTTGAACCCTAATTTCCCTAGGGGTGGCCGAAACCTTGTAGAGTAGGCTTGGCTAAATTTTTTTTGACATCCAAACTTCACACACAATTATACAAACACCTTGTATACAATATTATTCCATACCCTAAGCATGAATGTTTTCTAGGATAACTCAACTCTCACTAGCCCCTTTTTCAATACCTTGGCCGAAAGTCATATAGGGTGCTAAACCCTAATTTTGTCTTCTCAAAAATTGGGAAACAACACATATGAGTATAAAGTCCCTAGGGTTACTAGTATGCATCAAGTTTGATCAAAAAAAACTCTTCTCTTGGACCCCTTACAAGGGGTGGCCGAAACCCTCTACAAAGCAAAACCCTAGGTTTTATTCTTGACACCATGAAGAAAAATCCATCTACATGTATACCCTAAGTTTCTAGGCATCTCCTCATGCAATAAAAAGTAACCAAGCCCTACTTCATGGTGGTGGCCGAAAGTCTTATTGATTTTTTTCAAAAGAATGAAACAAGTAACATTCAATAGCAATTATGCTACAGGCGAGAGGATACTTACATCCTAGCGCTGGAAATTTCGCCTTCTTGAAATCGTAGGGTACCCTACACTTGGAGGGTATGCGAAGATCCTTTCCTTCCAAAACTTCTTTCTAATATTCCTTGGTCTTGGTAGGGAGTGTTAACACTTGGCTTCCCCTTCTTGCAATTGCCCTAGGGTTAGAACCCTAGGGTTGAAATTTCGAAAATGGAAAGGGAGAGAGGGCTAGGCTCGGCAAGAAGAAGAAAGGAGGAAGAAGAATGAAGTAACTTCCTCTAACTTCCTTCTCTTAATCCTATTTATACACCTCTTGTGAAGAAGCATGTCTCTTCACCCTTACACACTTAACAAGCATGTTCCTTTCTCCATCTACATGAAATATTGCTTGGTTCATTGGTTATGACATGGTGAGTGCAACTAGGAGGTCCAAGGTTCAATCCTTGCTTCCTCCACTTTGCACTTTCTTTTTAGCACCATTCATTTCCAAGCCCAATAAACCAAGCCCATCATGAAATTTCATAATATGAACAATATTTTATGAATTCAGAATATTTCATAATATTCCAAAAATATTATTTCATAATATTTTTAATATTCCATTTTCATGAATATAATATTTCATACATATACTATTTCATGATAATATTTCATGATAATAATATTTCATGCATATACTATTTCATGATAATATTTCATGATAATAATATTTCATGAATATAATATTTCATGCTAATATTTCATGATAATAATATTTCATGTATTCATGACATTTCCTAGCATGTGATTGCATGAAATTCATATCATTTCATTATAACCATTTTCATACATTGTCATGATTTTACATTGACAAATTTGGGGTGTTACACTAACATGCAAGCTTGTTCGCATCACTTATCTGTTTGTACAGGCAGCACCTAAGTCAAACCTGGGTTTTGATAATGGCAAAGGGTTCAGAAGTTATGATGTTATTGCTGTCTAACTTGTTCACTGAGTGTGCAGGAAGAAGTCCTAGGTGCACTAGACAAGAAGTCCTGGCAAAGGGCTGGGCAAAGAAGTCCTGGTCAAGAACTGGGCAAGAAGACCTGACCGGAAGTCGAGCAAAGAAGTCCTGGTTAAGGACTGGACAAGAAGTCCTGGCAAAGGGCTGGGCACCGAAGACTTGACCAGAAGTTGGGCACGAAGACCTGGTCAGGTGGATTGGGCAAAAGTCCAACCGGAGGAGCCGGTTTGCAAAAGGTAAACTCTCCTGAGTGTAGTAGGTGAGGACGCGTTCCCCGTCGAGGGAACAGTAGACATCGGTTCGACCTAGGGTTCCATTTTGGAGACCCAAAGTTAGAACCAAGATAGCTACGGTAGTAAATATTAACTAATACTCTTGCATTGTTTGTTTTGGAACTAACCTTGGTTGCAGAGACCGAAGAAGTGTGTTTCTGCAGCTCAGAATGCCCCAAAGGATAGTGGTAGGCAACTGGGCTAGGCGCCCGGGAGGTCCCGGGCGCCCAAGGTCAAGGCCAAAACAGCAACGAAGCAAGACTAGTTCGAAACCACAGTAAGGTAGGCGTCCAGGAGGTCCCGGGCGCCCAATGTCAAAGCCAAACAAACCATCGAAGCAAATCTGCCACGAAGCCACTGGACCAGGTCAACCTAGGCGCCCAAGAGGTCCCGGGCGCCCCAGTCAGACCAGGGGTCAAATCAAAGGGGATAAGCGCCGACTGAGCTACAGATGGAGGTTCTTGCAGCAGAAGGCACGTGTCAGGCACCCCCAGCGAATTACGTGCCCCCAGGAGCACTATAAAAGGGTGCTCGACCCCAAGGCTTCAACATCACTGCTTTCTAACGCTCCAAAGCTTTTCGTTCAAGCGCTACGCCCTAGCAAACTCTGACTTCAAGATCCCAGCGACGACGACGACCCTCTGCTCCAAACTCTGTCGTATTTAATTACAAAAATTAAATACTAATTAGCCTCGTCAACCCTAAGGATTCAAATAAAAATATTACAATCATTCACACATATCATACACAACCACATAAGCCGTAATAGTTGGATCTTATGCCTGCAACCAAAGAGTTAGCCTACGCACATCCTACTATTATCTGGCATAAAATAATGCATGATAAGTGCACGAAGGTAACCGAATCCAAAACACATAAAATCGGAAACCATTGGCTCTGATACCAATTGTTGGTTTCGGGTGCACATGGGAATCCTCTCCATGTCTCCGGATTAAAATTTTGTTAATTAAAACAAATCTGGATGGAGATGAATTACCCAAACAACTGACTCATCATCGTACTAACTAATTCAAGTGACCACTTGAACAAACTTGTTGTTCAAGCAATCTAACTCATCTAATTGGTTAGCCGCGGAATAGACGATGAATGGATCGCCGGTTTTTGAGTTTATCTTTGGGGTCTATGTTAATTAACAACATACAATAATTAAACAAGAACAAAGGAACCAAACAAGAAGTATACCTCTTGTTTACCTCGCGATCTTCTATCGTATGTCCTATCCTCATCTTGGACGTCGTGTAGGCGATGATCTTCCAAGGCACAAAGCCACCAAGAACCTCCTTCTTCTCCTACTTACTTGCATCAAGCCTAAAGGAGAGAAGAAGATCCCTCTCCATCTTCCAACTTGCGGCGACCACCAAGGAGCAGCTCCTTTGCATGCGGCCAGTCCAAACCACTCCTTCTTCTTTCTTGTGATCACGCGAACACTACCACCGCTCCACCTGCTACCACCGACAAGGAGAAGAAAACTGTCCTCCCCTATATGCTGCCACCGGCCAATGGAAGAGAAGAGAAGACACAAATCTTCTCCTCCACTTGCTGCCGCCAGCTAGGAGAAGAAACCAGCCCTCCTCCGCCTTGCACTAGCTAGCCCTTGCCACCAGGGGTGCTGCCGACCCTCAACCAAAAGGAGAAGAGAGGAGAAAAGAAGGGGAGAAAATAGAAGAAGAAGGAGTTTCTCTCCCTTGCTCCAACTTGCGCCGGCCACCACCTCCTTGTGCTTGCGTCGCCGGCCAAAAGGGAGAGTAAGTCTTCCCTTTGCATGACCTAGCCGCATGCCTTAAGAGATGAGGCGAGTGGAAGAGAGGAAGCAGAAGATGATGAGGAGAAGAGAAGAGATCTCCTTTGTTGCGTCCCACCTCTTCCTTTGCCTCTTCCCTTGGGCCGGCCAACCCTAGGAGAGAGACAAACCAAGAGAGAAAAAGAATAGATGATTGATTAAATTAGGTCTTGGTTTCATGGCTACATGAGGTATATAAGGCTACAATAGGGACCATGAGGAGGAGTTAGGTCTTGGCCTCCTAATGGATCAAAACCCAATCCATTAATGATAATCCAATCCACTAAAGGATTATCATTGCACTACCTCACCAACCCCATAATTAATATGGGCTCTACCTATTATGTGTACAAATTCTCCTCGTGTTTAAGATCTAGAATATCCATTAATTAATTAAATTACTAACAATTTAATTAATTAATATCTAACTCCATGAGTAGTACCATTCAACCTTATCATCATGTCGGACCAAGTCCACCTGCAAGATTTACATGATGAACTTTATGAGCTTCTCAAGGGTACATCATCAACCTGACACATCAGGACACGATTTCTTTCTATAATCAATGACACACCATGTAAATAATATTATTTCCCAATTTACCAGGCCTATCGATTTAACAAATAAATCTCGCCCATTGGTAAATCAAAGAAATAAATATTAAGTACATGTGGCCATTATTATATCGGGATTAAGAGCATGCACACCATGATATCTGAGGTCCGATTCAATTATATAGTCAGTATAAATTGAATCACCTATATATCGATCCTGTTCAATACACACAAAGTGTACTAGTGTAATTCTATGGTCAAGATAAACTAATACCAAATTACACTATAACCATGCCAATGATTTGTCCAAAACTATCTAGGTTGTGAGCCACTACTTATACTCTACAAGGGACTTATAACATGATCTTCTGTGTGATACCACACACCATGTTATCTAAAATATAAAGTATTAGAAAATATGCACACATATAATAAATATAAAATGCAATCAATGACCATGTGATTCTCATTCAAAAATGTAGATGTTCATACAAGAGCTAGGCTTTTAGTATACATCCTAACACACATGACGTCCAAGAAACGGATAGGGCATACGATAGAAGATCGTGAGGTAAACAAGAGGTATAATTCTTGTTTTGTATGTTCTTGCATCTTAATTAAATTGTATGTTGTTAATAATTATGGACCCCGAAGATAAACACAAAAACTGACAATCTATTCATCGTCTATTCCACGACTAATTGATTAGACGAATTAGATTGCTTGAACAACAAGTTTGTTCAAGCGATCACTCATATCAATTAGTACGATGATGAAATGGTCACTTGGGAAATTTCTTTCCATCCGGATTTGTTTTAATCAATAAAATTTTCATCCGGGGGCATGGAGAGGATTCCCATGCATAACCGAAACCAACAATGAGGTCCAAATTCATCCTCAACAGGCTAGAAGAATCACTAGAATTGCTACTGATCTTACGCCAGAATTGAGAAGCCGTCTGATCAGCTACTTGATAGACCATCGAGACGTGTTTGCGTGGGCTACTGAAGAGATCAAGGGAGTCCCCCTACCTTGGCCATGCATCGGTTGTATATAACCCCGGGAGCCCGGCCGGTGAAACAAAGGCGAAGACATTTTGTACCCGAACAAGACAAGATAATCAGAGAGGAGGTCGCAAACATGCTGAAGGCCAAACATATAAGAGAAGTTCAATTCCAAACCTGGCTGGGGAATGTTGTACTAGTCCCTAAGCCCGGGGGTAAATGACGGGTCTGTATTGATTTCTGTAATTTAAATAATGCCTACCCTAATAACTGTTACCCCTTGCCTCGCATTGATCAGTTGGTGGATTCTACCTCTGGATTTGATTTAATTTCAATGTTGGATGCATATCAGGGATACCACCAGGTTCCCCTTGCTCGGGATGACCAAGAAAAGGTTAGTTTCGTGATGGCAGATGGTACTTACTGCTAAAATGTTATGTCATTCGAGTTGCGCAATGTAGGGGCAACCTATCAGCGAAAGATAGATAAGGTCTTTCACCCCCAGATAGGGAGGAACATTGAAGTATAAGTAGATGATATCCTAGTCAAGATAGTGAAGGGGAAGGACATGATAGCTGACCTAGAGGAAACATTCGCTACCTTGAGGGCCAACACACTGAAACTAAACCCCGCTAAGTGTTTGTTTGGGGTGAAGAGTGGTTGGTTCCTCGGGTACATGGTGACGGAAAGGGAGATTGAGGCTAATTTGGAGAAAGTGCAAGCCATTCTCAACATGTCATCCCCTCGTAATTTCAAAGATGTGCAGTGGCTGAATGGCAGAATTACAGCTCTGTCCCGGTTCATCACCAGATCTGCTGACAAAACTTTGTCATTCTTCAAAATTCTGAGGAAGGCTGTTAAGTTCGATTGGGTTGACCAATGCGAAAAAGCTTTTATAGATCTGAAATCATATCTCTCTGAACTCCCCATCCTATATAAGCCGCTGGAGGGAGAAACGTAATTTGTCTACCTGTCCGCAGCTGAGCAAGCATTGAGTTTTGCTCTTATTAGGGAGGAGGGGACTACTCAATATCCCATTTACTTCTTTGGACATCTCCTGAAGGATGCAGAAACTCGGTATACTACCCAGGAGAAGCTGGCCTATGCCTTGGTACTGATGGCCTGAAGATTGAGACTGTATTTCTTGAGCATCCCATTGTGGTGCTCACCAATAGTCCACTCGAGTGCATCCTCACCAATCTAGAGGCTTCAGGACGGCTGATCAAGTGGACGATAGAGTTTAGCGAGTATGAGATTAAGTACCACCTCTGTACTGCCATCAAGGCTCAAGATCTAGCTGACTTTATGCTCAAAGCAGTCCCAGGACTTGAATTTGATGGGTTGATAGAGTGTGAAAAATTTATGTTGATGGTTCCTCCAACAACAAGCACAGTGGAGTCGGAGTTCTGATGATTTCCCCCGGGGGAGATGTACTTCAACTATCTATCCAACTCCACTTCCGAGCCACCAATATCGAAGCCGACTATAAGGTGATCCTAGTGGGGCTCCAAGCGGCCAAGCAAGTGGGAGCTGCTTGGATTATCTTGTACACAGACTCTCAGCTTGTGGCTCTACAGATAAAAGCCGAATTTGAAATTAAGAATGAGCGCTTGCAGAGGTATGTGTCCATATATGAACAACTGAAGTCTTCCTTCACTGAGGTTGTTTTGCAGAAGATATCCCGAGCTGATAATGTCAAGACAAATGAGCTAACCAAATTGGTCAGCTCTATTACATTATGGACTCTAGAAGAGCCAAGCGCTCTGGAAGGAGCAGTGGCCCAGATTAGAGAGGAAGTCGTTGACACTGGATTACCTGACTGGAGAGTGCCCTATGTGGCGTTCTTACATAGTGGAGCTATGTCGGCGGGTGATAAGGAAGTTCAACTTTTCCATCACAGGGCTACCAGATTTACGCTGGTCGGGGAGCAGTTATATAAAAGTGCCTTTGTCCGACTTTTGCTCAAGTGTATTGGTCCAGGGGAAGTCGACTACATTATGCGAGCAGTTCACGAAGGCATATGTGGAAGCCATATTGGGGGAAGATCCATGGCTAGGAAGATTATTTTGGCTGGATATTTTTGGTCCACGCTGTAAGCCGATGCTGTCAAATTTATTGCCGGATGCGTAGCCTGTCAAAAGCATCAACATATTACTCATCGCCCGACCGAGCTACTCAGAGCCTCCACTATCTCATGCCCCTTTGACCAGTGGGGAATGGATATTGTGCGACCCTTCCCAATTGGACCTCAGCAGAAGAAGTTCCTGTTAGTGTTAGTCGACTACTTTTCCAAATGGGTTGAAGCTAAACCACTTGCGCACATCATGAAGGCTGCCTTGATAAAGATCCTGTGGAAGGATATAGTCTGCAGGTATGACATTCCTTATATGTTGGTGTCAGATAATGGCAGACAGTTTGCAGGGCACAAGCTCAGAGAGTGGTGTGAAGGACTATGCATTCACTAAGCCTTCACTTCAGTCGCATATCCCCAAGGCAATGGCCAAGCAAAAATGATCAATCGGGAGATTATCAGAGGGCTCAAGATAAAGCCGGACCACATCTGAGGCAGTTGGGTCAAAGAACTCCCGAGCATCCTATGGTCTTACCTCACCACTCCCAAAGAAGAAACGGTACAAAGTCCTTTCAATCTGGTGTATGGAATGGAAGCGGTGATTTTGGTGTAGATAGACGATGAGTTCGTCCGGCAGCAACAATACAACAAGGAAGACAATAATCAGGAATGACGGATTGACCTGGACCTAGTAATAGAAGTGCGAGACAAGGCATCTACTCGACTATGCATATCTACAGCATATGCAGCAAGTGTACAATCACCGAGTGAGCGCCCAAACTTTTTAAGTCGAGGATAAGGTTTGGAAAAGAATCAAGCTGGTCAACGACCCCAGAATGCTTGAGCCGCAGTGGAGTGGACCTTAATGAAGGAAAAAAGTTGAAGAGGCCATGACATGCAAGTCACCTCTAGCCGTATCATACTCGGTGAGCCATGTGGGAAATATATATGTATTTGTATACATGTTTGTACTTCTTTGCAGTCTTAGTAATGAAAAAACAATCAAAATGACTCATCAAGACCCGATGCAAAATCTCGAAGATTCTACCATCTCGTGGTGCTGAGGATGC
>JAGFNQ010000762.1:40589-76784 GCA_024364735.1 Boesenbergia rotunda
ATAATATTCTGTGATTTTTCGAAATTTATAGAATTTATGGGTATTTTTCTCATGAAGTCGAAGCAACAAGTGTTCGGACACTTGTAGGCTTCACCGATCGAGAAAAACTTTCCGAAACGGAAAGATCTCGCTATAATTTTTCGGGACAGCGGCTTAAGTTGCTGTAAGATGATTTTGGGACACTCGCGAAATTCATTTCGCGAGTAGGGGCGCTGCCCCTAACCCCGCGAGGGGCATTGTCCCGCGTTCGTGCCCGAAAATCGTGTAGCGGGACCGTTACGGAAGTGTAACTCATAATATTGTAAAATTATCGAAAAATTATAGAAATTTATTTAAAATACATAATTTGGAATTATGTATGGATTTGTGATGATCATGGCCCAATAAAAACCCAATATGATTGGAATGTGTTGTAATTCATATTACGGTCTGCGTACCGTTTTTGTGGTTGTGCGTGTTGTATAGTGTATGCGACCTGCGAGTCGGCTTCTTTTATTTTATTTCTGTATTTTCTTATTTTGTAATGTCCAAAATGAAGACGATGGATGGTCCATCCGAAGACGGAGTTATGGAGGGAGCCGACGACACATGGCGGTCAAAGGAGAAGCTTGGAGAAGCGAAACCCTAGGTTGACCGTCCGATCTTCTTATTGGCTTGAGAAGATCGTAGTAGGGCCATGATCCAATCACAAATTAAATTATTTTATTATTTGCTTGTATGAGATGCATGCTAGAGTAAAATAATTAGAGCCTTGTGTATATGATACACCCTCTCTCTTGCGATTAGATTCGATCTAATTCAAATCAACTCCGACTCGTAAATGCCTACCAAGTTTTGATACCTATCACTACCTCGATCATTTGTTGTTGTTGAATCTGCCAAAGCAGAGCAACACATTTAATCTTGGTAGGGTACGGAGGGACAATCTTGGTCCCGCCTATCACGGCTTGGGTGAGAACAAACTCAATCAGATTGAGTGAAACTAGTTAACTCGGTCGGATCGAGTCTAACTATAGGCATATTCCAATCGTTGGAAAGGTAGGATAAAAATCGCATTTATATTAAAACTTGGGCGATTTAGCCAAAGCTAACTCAAGTTTTATGTAAATGTAAATTTTAATCCTATAAACAAGAGTTGCATAGAGATGTAATCGGTAAATTGTTACCTACCGATCGTACTAAGTCTTGGGCGATTTAGCCAAAGCTAACTCAAGGCTTAGTATGATGTGGATCTTGTCCCACTACATTATAGTTAAATTAGATAGAATCTTGTAGCGTGGTTTGACCACATCTATGACTTGATTCTACAAATTTTCTATAATTCAGTGGGAGAATCATTTAATTAAAGGCCTAATTAAATGAAAAGGAATATGTTATTTAATTTTCTGCATTTTATTGTTGTAGATTGCCATGTCGACAAACGCAAATACTCTCTCCCTGTGATCTGTCCTTGAGAAGGACAAGCTCAACGGAGCAAACTTCCTGGACTGGTACAGGAACTTGAGAATAGTTCTCAAGCAAGAACGTAAACTGTACGTTCTGGAGCAGCCTATTCCTGAGGCACCTCCTGCCAGTGCCACGCGAGCTGACCGTGATGCTCACAAGAAGCATCAAGATGACGCATTAGATGTGTCATGCCTTATGCTCGCAACCATGAACTCTGAGCTTCAGAAGCAACATGAGTTAATGGATGCTTTCGATATGGTTGAGCATCTGCGTCAACTGTATCAAGGACAAGCAAGGCACGAGAGATTTGAGATCTCTAAGGCACTGTTTCAGTGCAAGATGCAAGAAGGGACTCCCGTAGGTCCCTATGTACTCAAGATGATTGGGTACATAGAGAATCTACAGAGATTGGGATTCCCACTGGGCCAAGAGCTGGCCACAGACTTGATCTTGCAGTCCCTACCCGAAAGTTATAGTCAATTTGTCATGAACTGGAACATGAACGAAATTGACAAGCCCCTGCCTGAGATGCTCAGCATGTTGAGAACTGCTGAGCTCAATCTTAAGAAGGCCAAGCCCATTTTGATGGTGCAGAAGGACAAAGGTAAGGGCAAGCCCAAAGGCAAGGGAAAGTCTCAAGCCAAGGGCAAGGGCAAGGGCAAAGCACTGAAACCCAAAGGAGGGGTTGCCAAGGATGCTACCTGCTTCCACTGTGGTGAGACCGGACACTGGAAGCGGAACTGCAAGAAATATATGGAAGATCTCCAGAAGAAGAGAAGTCAGACTTCTACTTCAGGTATTCATGTTATAGAAGTCAATTTGTCTATTTCTACATCATGGGTATTAGATACCGGATGTGCTTCTCACATTTGTACTAATGTGCAGGCGCTGAGAAATAGCAGGGCATTGACAAAGGGCGAGGTGGACTTACTAGTTGGCAATGGAGCAAGAGTTGCTGCTGTTGCTACAGGAGTTTATATGCTATCTCTGCCCTCTGGGCTTGTACTAGAGTTAGATGATTGTTATTATGTGCCTGCTCTGACTAAGAACATAGTTTCTGTTTCTTGTTTAGACAAGAAAGGATTTTCGTTTATAATAAAGAACAAATGTTGTTCAGTTTATTTAAATGAAATGTTCTATTGTAGTGCACCTCTGATGAACGGACTCTATCTTCTAGACTTAGAAAACCCTATCTATAACATAAATACCAAAAGGCTCAAGTCTAATGACTTGAACCAAACCTATATCTGGCACTGTCGCTTAGGCCATATAAATGAGAGTCGCCTATCTCAGCTCCATAGAGATGGTTTGCTGGACTCATTTGATTTTGAATCATTTGAGACATGCGAGTCTTGCCTTCTTGGCAAGATGACCAAGACTCCATTCAGTGGACACAGCGAAAGAGCAACCGATTTGTTAGGTCTTATACATAGCGATGTATGTGGCCCATTCAATGTTGCTGCCAGAGGTGGTTATAGGTACTTCATTACATTTACTGATGATTTCAGTAGATATGGTTATGTGTACTTGATGACACATAAGTCAGAATCCTTTGAAAAGTTCAAAGAATTCAAGAATGAAGTACAAAACCAGCTTGGCAGGAGTATTAAAATACTTCGATCAGATCGAGGTGGAGAATACCTCAGCCATGAGTTCCGTGACTATCTAGCTGAGTGTGGGATTCTGTCCCAACTCACTCCTCCTGGAACACCACAATGGAATGGTGTGTCCGAAAGGAGGAATCGTACCCTATTAGATATGGTGCGATCCATGATGAGTCACACAGATCTTCCTATATCCTTTTGGGGATATGCTCTGGACACGGCAGCCTTCACTTTTAACCGTGTTCCATCAAAGGCTGTAGTAAAGACACCATATCAGATATGGACTGGGAAGAGTCCCCAGATGTCTTTTATGAGGATTTGGGGTTGTGAGGCTTACGTTCGACGTCAAGTCTCAGACAAACTGGGACCCAAATCTGATAAGTGCTATTTTGTAGGATATCCCAAGAAAACGAAGGGATATTACTTCTACATTCCCAGTCAGCACAAAGTGTTTGTGGCGAAGACTGGGGTTTTTCTAGAAAGAGACTTTGTTTCTAGAAAAACTAGTGGGAGTACGTTCGATCTTGAAGAACTTCAAGATATGGACCATAGCACTGAGGCCCTGATGGAGGTTGAACAGGAACCACAAAATGTTGTGGATCATGAGGTTGTTACACAAGGAGTTATGGAACAACAGCCTGTTCAAGTAGACCTACCTCTTCGCAGGTCTGGTAGGATACGTCATCAGCCTGAGAGATATTCATTTCTCTTGTCTGATGACAATGACGTTGTGCTCATTGAGAATGAGCCTACAACCTATCAGGAAGCTGTGATGAGCCCAGACTCTGAGAAATGGCTTGAGGCCATGAGATCCGAGATGGATTCCATGTACACCAACCAAGTTTGGACCTTGGTTGATCCACCTGAAGGGGTAAAACCCATTGGGTGTAAGTGGGTCTTTAAGAGAAAGACTGACATGGGAGGACTTACGCATACCTATAAGGGTAGACTGGTAGCAAAGGGTTTCAAACAAATTCATGGTATTGACTATGATGAAACCTTTTCTCCAGTAGCGATGTTTAAGTCCATTCGGATCATGCTTGCTATTGCAGCATACCACGATTATGAGATCTGGCAGATGGATGTCAAAACCGCGTTCCTGAATGGGAACTTACTCGAGGATGTGTACATGACACAACCTGAGGGTTTTGTAGATCCAAAACATACTGGCAGAGTATGCAAGCTGCAAAGGTCCATTTATGGACTAAAGCAAGCTTCTCGGAGCTGGAATCTTCGATTCGATGATGCAATCAAACAGTTTGGTTTCATCAAGAATGAAGATGAACCCTGTGTCTACAAGAGGGTTGAAGGAAACATAGTAGTTTTCCTCATATTGTATGTGGATGACATACTACTCATTGGGAATGATATTCCTATGCTTCAGTCTGTGAAGACTTGGCTGGGGAATTGTTTCTCAATGAAGGACTTAGGTGAAGCAGCCTGTATTTTAGGCATCAAGATCTATAGAGATAGATCTAAGAGATTGCTTGGCTTAAGTCAGAGTACATACATTGACAAGGTCTTACTTCGGTTTGCCATGCAGAATTCCAAGAAAGGATTTCTGCCTATGTCACATGGTATGAGTCTTTCGAAGACTCAAAGTCCCTCTTCTAGAGAGGAGAGAGACCGCATGGATCAGATCCCCTATGCCTCGGCCATAGGATCTATCATGTACGCCATGCTATGTACTCGTCCTGATGTCTCGTATGCTTTAAGTATGACGAGCAGATACCAGTCAGATCCAGGTGAGCGTCACTGGATAGCGGTCAAGAATATTCTTAAGTACTTGAGAAGGACTAAAGAATATTTCTTGATATATGGGGGCGATGAGGAGCTAACTGTAAAGGGTTACAGTGATGCTAGCTTCCAGACCGACCAGGATGATTATCGGTCGCAGTCAGGGTTCGTGTTTTGTCTGAATGGCGGCGCTGTGAGCTGGAAGAGTTCGAAGCAGGACACAGTTGCTGATTCTACAACAGAGGCTGAGTATATTGCTGCATCAGAGGCAGCAAAGGAGGCAGTTTGGATCCGCAAGTTCGTTGCAGAGCTTGGGGTGGTTCCTAGCATTGCAGATCCCATAGAGCTCTATTGTGACAATAATGGAGCTATTGCGCAGGCTAAGGAACCTCGCTCACACCAGCGGACCAAACATATACTACGGCGCTTCCATCTCATTCGAGAGATCATCGATAGAGGAGATGTGAAGATATGCAGAGTACCCTCAGAGGCTAACGTCGCAGATCCCCTGACCAAGGCTTTGGCACAGAGAAAGCATGATGGTCACACTAGATCATTGGGTATTAGATACTACAGTGATTGGCACTAGTGCTAGTGGGAGATTGTTAGTGAGAGCCCTAGAGCCAATCATGTGATGATTATATAGACTCATTTGTATCATATTCCTGTATATAAATAAAGGCATGTTTTATGGTTATTATACTTACGTGTATTTGTGCCGAATAGCTAAGCATAATAATGTCCTTGAGTGGAAGATTCTTATCTATATCAATCGATTAGTTGAATCGATAGTGAGATGATATAGAGAACATTACTCTAAATGATTCCTAGTCAAGTATTAACATTCAAGGACAATGTTAATACGTAGAGGCTAGCATGTAAGTCAACATGATGACTTGATCTCACAAGTCATGGATATAGAGATATCAAGTTGACACATGGGTATGCATTGGAGAATGTATACTGAATGACCCGCCATGAAAAAGTATCATGGATCGTTATATGAGTGTCATATACTTTCTCATGTGGCTATTAGTATGACTATTAGTCCTTGGACCTGAAGTCACCATGGATTCCTACATAAGGAGTTACGTACTTTGGCTTCGTCAAACGTCACCCGTAAATGGGTGGACTATAAAGGCGATTACTGGGTATGTAACAAATTATGGAGAGGGATGTGAGTGATGTAGATGGGATCTATCCCTCCTATATGACGGGAGCGATATCGTATTCTTGATAGAGTTAGACCACAAAGTGCATGGCCATGCCCAAGTGAGTCAATATGAGATATTGAGCTCATTTGATTAGTGTGAGTCTACTTGGAGTTCAAGATATAGATTGACTCGAGGATGACACGGTCTATGCCTCAATTGAGTCAATCTAGATATCAAGGATAGAGGGACATTATCATATATTGTGAGAGTCACAATTATTAGTCACAAGGTGATGTTGGATCTCAACATTCTTGTAACTTGGGTAGCAATGATGTGTTGCTAGATACCGCTCATTGCTTATGTTTCTAAGAGGTTAGAAGCATTGCCAACGTTACAAGAACCTATAGGGTCACACGCAAAGAACAAATAGATGGAGAAAATTGAAGTCAAGTTTGACTTGGCTAAATATGGAAAGTCCATAAAAGGCAAGTTTGACTTGACCAAAACCACCTCACCTTGAATTGACCAAGTGATGACTTGGCTTGTTTTTTGACTAAATGTGTATGCCACATCATTTCCAAGGTGGTAACCCCTCCCATTTGAATTTGAATTCAAATGGAGGAGGTTATGGCATGTGTGGCCGGCCACTTAATGGCCATTAAGTGGCCGGCCACCAAGGATGATCAAAAAGGGATTTTGGTTCCCTTTTTGTGTGTGGCTCTTCTTCTTCCTCTAGTGATTTTCTTTTGCTCTACTTCTCCTCTCGTCGAAACCGAGAAGGTGCTAGCACACCTAAGGTTTTTGATCCATCTATTTTGTTCGCGTGGATACATATAGAGAAGTGTCTGCCTTGATACTCTACGAGATCCGGCGGCTTTTGGACAAGCGGGAAAGCGAAGGGCTACGCATCAAGGGTAATGGTCCTATCATGTATATCTAATGTAGATTTAGTAGCGAAACTCGTACTCGTAATTTATTTTATGTTCGCACGGATCCCGTGGCCGAACTTCTGAGGTTTCCGCAACGCAAAAAGCGGTTTTTGCGGCCCAAAATCTCTAACAGAAACAATAATATGCAAAAGACAGAAAAGACAATGCTAACAACAGAAAGTTACTTGGTATCCACCCAGATGGGTGACTAATCCAAGGATCCACGCACGTACACCACTTCCACTATGAAAAATCTCCTTCAGGTGGAGAAACCTTTACAGTGGTGTTGTCTTCCTCTTTACAGAATGTAGTGAATGAGAGAGAGGAAGATGAGTAAGCTTTTCACACGAGCAGCACTTCGTTATAGTACAGAACCGTACCGCTCACGTGCAAAAGGTCCTCCTTTTATAGGAGAACAGGATAAACTCGCAGTCTGTCCAGGCCCGCACCAGTCGACTGCCCCTGGGGCAGTCGACTGGCCTAGCATTAATTGCTAGCCAACGGCTAGTTTTCGGGGTATACCAGTCGACTGCCTCTGGGCCAGTTGACTGGTAGAAGGCTGAAAACCTTCTGTGAGTTTTGGCAGTCGACTGCCTTCTGGCCAGTCGATTGCCCACTCACTCCCAGCCATTCCTCACATACTCCTTCACGTATGCCTTCAGGTTCACTCCCTTGGCTCGCCCCTTGAAGTCATCTTCCTCTGGCTCTCGTCCCTCAGATGCATACACAAGCCTTCCCTTGGCTTGCCTCCATGCCACCCTTCGCGTGTGCCCTTGAAGTCCACTTCCCGGCTTGCCCTTGGATTCCTCCTCCCTCGGCTCTCGTCCCTCGGATATGTCCACCATGTGTGATTCTCCAAGTCCTATAAACTCAATCACACACATCAAATACAACATAACACTCTAACCTTAAACATATTCACACACACACATCAAAACCATGATCTTCCAATCATTTAAGGGTCGATTGCCTCAACAATCTCTCCCTTTTTGATGTGTGGCAATATGTTTAAGTTTAGAGATAAATAACAACCAACAATAACAGTAACAATAGATAGCAATTGAAAAACATAAGACATAGCAAACCTCAAAGGTAACCTCCCCCTTAATCCATGTCTTCTCCCATTTTCAATTCTACTCATGATCCAAGTTAAGTTTCCACTTAACACTAAACAACATTAAAAATGTAAGACATATTAACACCTAAGAGGTAACCTCCCCCTTAATCCATGTCTTTTCCTATTTTTAATTATCCAAGGTCTAAGTTAGACAAAATACCTTAAACCATTCATTTCAAGTCAAAATTCAAACTTAAACCATTCATTCTCCCCCTTTGACACCATCAAAATGATTGGCTCAAGCAACCTAACCCTAGGTCATCAAATGAGGGAAAGTTGGATTTCTGAAAAAGTTTACAGAATCTAAAAACAGGCGTGCCAGTCGACTGCCAATGGGGCAGTCGACTGATATGCTATCAGTCAGAATTTTCAGCTTTTCTATCGAATTTCAGAAACCCTCTAAAAATTCCAAAAAATTTCAGAAAATTCCAAAAATTATAAAAATTTACAGACATGTTTGAAATAATATACTCTATCAAGGAAAAATATCAGTCCATATAAAATTTCAAACATGCTTGACTTTTGATAAAAAATCAAAATCCTTGAAAACCACTAAGTTATGCATCAAGATTACAACCTAATTTTGCAATCATATAACTTTTAAAAGCATGGCAAAGCATATAAAACATAAAATGATTTTCAAAGGTTTAAAATGTCCAACTATGATCTTTGGGTAAAGTGTCCATTGATTAAACACTTGCCTTCCACATAGTTGGTCTAGTTTTCATATTTTGATACTTTTAATGATTCAACAATGTGTCACAAACACAAGTGAACCAAATGTATCTCCCTAATGGATCAAGCACACTTTTTCAAATGTAATATCCCAAGGTTCATCCTATACTTCTACAAAACACATTCCAAGGCCTCTTCTTAAGGATGTAAACTCTGATTCGGGAAGAGTCTTGGTAAAAATGTCGGCTAGGTTCGACTTTGATTCAACATAGTGTAGTTTTATGTCTCCCCTTGCCACATGGTCTCTAATGAAGTGATGTTTCACTTTAATGTGTTTTGTCATAGAATGGTGAACCGGATTTTTGGTCAAATTGATTGTACTTACATTATCACACAAGACTTTGACCTTGGTATAATGTAACTCATAATCTTCTAGAGTGTGCATGATCCAAAGGAGTTGGGAAACACACCCACCCATTGCCACATATTCTGCCTCCGTTGTTGATAGGGCAACGCATGGTTGTTTCCTACTACTCCAACTAACTAAAGAAGACCCAAGAAATTGACACCCTCTACTAGTACTCTTCCTATCTAGCTTACAACCCGCATAGTCCGAGTCGGTGTATCCAATAAGATCAACACTAGGGGTTCTAGGATATCAAAGCCCGACATTGAGGGTACCTTTGATATACCTTAGGATCCTCTTGGCTACAACTAAATGGGACTCTTTGGCACAAGATTGGTTCCTTGCACACATACCTACCACAAAAAGTATATCGGGTCTACTAGCGGTTAGATATAGTAGACTTCCAATCATGCTCCTATATTGCTTAGAGTCTACCATTTTCCCTTCAAGGTCACTATCCATTTTCACATTGGTTCCTATGGGGGTAGATGCTACCTTAGCATTTTCTAAGCCAAATTTCTTTAATATTTTCTTAGCATATTTAGTTTGAAAAACATGTGTTCCTTCATTAGTTTGCTTGACTTGAAGTCCTAAAAAAGAAGGTTAGCTCTCCTACAAGACTCATTTCAAATTCATCTTCCATACATTTGATGAATTCTTGTAGGAAGTCATTATTTGTTGACCCAAAAATGATATCATCTACATACACTTGGGCAACAAAGATGTCATTATCCTTAGATTTTAGGAACAAAGTAGGGTCAATTGTTCCTCTCCTAAACCCCTTAGACACTAGAAATGAAGAAAGCCTTTCATACCAAGCCCGGGGAGCTTGTTTCAATCCATATAAGACTTTTCTCAATTTGTAAACGTGTCTTGGATAATTAGGGTCCTCGAACCCGGAGGGTTGTTCTACATATACGTCTTCCTTAATGATCCTATTAAGGAATGCCGACTTCACATCCATTTAGTGGAGTGTGAAACCCATGTGAGCGGCATAGGCTAGTAGAATTCTAATAGATTCTAACCTATCTACGGGGGCATAAGTCTCATCATAGTCTAATCCTTTAACTTGGTTAAACCCGCTAGCTACCAATCTAGCCTTGTTCCTAGTGATTTTGCCTTGGTCATCTAGTTTGTTCCTAAATACCCATCTTGTGGTTACAATGGTGCAATCATTGGGCCTAGGAACCAATTTCCAAACCTCACTTCTCTCAAATTGATTTAGCTCTTCTTGCATTGCTAAGACCCAATCTACATCTCCCAAGGCTTCACCAATAGACTTAGGATCTAATTGAGAGATTAAGGCTATTTGACTAGTTTGGTCCCTAAAATAGGACCTAGTCCTTACTCCTTGAGTGACATCACCCACTATTTGGTCAATAGGGTGATCTTGATGATATCTCAAGGGCCTAGAGGTTGTAGGTTCATTGACTACTTCTTCCTTGTCCACTAGGGTACTTCTTACTCCCCCTAGATCATTGCCCTTAAAATGTAGGTCTTGGATTCTTTGAGCAAGGGGTTGGACTGTTGAGGCAATCGACCCTTAAATGATTGGAAGATCATGGTTTTGATGTGTGGGTGAATATGTTTAAAGTTAGAGTGTTATGTTGTATTTGATTCGTGTGATTGAGTTTGCAGGACTTGGAGAATCACACTTGGTGGACCTATCCGAGGGGCGAGAGCCGAGGGAGGAGAGCTCCAAGGGCAAACCGAGAAGTGAACTTCAAAGGGCACACGTGAAGGGTGGCATGGAGGCAAGCCAAGGGAAGGCTTGCGTGCGCATCCGAGGGACGATAGCCAGAGGAAGAGGACTTCAAGGGGCGAGCCAAGGGAGCAGACCTGAAGGCACACGCGAAGGAGAAGGTTCGAAGTGACTGGAACTGAGCTGGGAGGCAGGGCAGTCGACTGGCCCAGAGGCAGTCGACTGGCCCAGAGGCAGTCGACTGCCAAACCCCACAGAATGTTCGCAGCTTCGGACCAGTCGACTGGCCTTGGGGCAGTCGACTGGTATACCCCAAAACTAGCCGTTGGCTAGCATTTATTGCTGGGCCAGTCGACTGCCCACGGGGCAGTCGACTGGTGCGAGACTGGACAGACTGCGAATCTGTCCTTTTCACCTATAAAAGGAGCTCCTCGTTACACGTGTATGTACAGTTCCGTACAGTAACGAAGTGCTGCCCAATTGTAGAGTGATCTTTACTTCCTCCATCATATTTCTGCATCTGTAAAGAGGAAGCTTTTGTTGTAAAGGTTTCTCCACCACAAGGAGACTTTTCGATAGTGAAAAGTGGTGCTCGTAGCGTGGATCCTTGGATTAGTCACCCATCTGGGTGGATACCAAGTAAAAGAACTTTGTTAGCATTGTTATTTCTTTTGCATATTATTTCCGCTGCGCTAACATCTTTGTAGAGATCAAAACAATCCGCGAAAGTGCATTCACCCCCCTCTGCACGCCTACATCGATCCTTCAGTTGGTATCAGAGCCGGTGCGTTTCGGAAGATTTAATAGTCTACCGGAGCAATTGTAATGACGTTTCAAGAGGGATACTCCACCGCACGACCACCATTCTTCGACGATAACGACTTCGCGTACTGGAAAGGTAGAATGCAGTACTATCTTATGAATGACATAGAAACCTGGATAAGTGTTGCAGATGGCTTCGAGGCGCCCGTCGATGAAAGAGGAGACCCTACACCTATGAGAACATGGTCAAAGGAGGTGATGAAAAGGGCGCAGTCAAATGCCAAGGCCACCACCACACTGCAATGTGGGCTCTCAAAGGAGCAACTGAACAAGGTGGGGTCGTTCAAGAGCGCCAAAGAACTATGGGACAAGTTGGTAGAACTGAACGAAGGGTCAAACGAGTCCAGAAGAGACAAGGACTTGTTGGTGGCCCAACTGCAATCCCTCTCCATGAAGAGCAACGAGACAGTCAGTCAGCTGCATGGAAGGGTAAATGAAGTGATCAACGAGCTCCATGTAATTGGAGAGAAAATCGAAAACCGGGACATCGTCAAGTATGTCTTACAAGCCTTCCCGAGAACCACCCTGTGGGCATCCATGGTTGATGCTTACAAAGTATCAAGGGACTTATCTTTAGTTAAATTAGACGATCTATTTTGTGAATTTGAACTGCACGAGCAAGCTAACATTTCGGCAAAAGAGAAAGGTATTGCTTTTGTTGCAGAAAAGGAGAAGAAGAGGAGAAAGGAGAAGAAGAAGGTGATCTACTCATCATCCTCGGACTCAGAGGAGTCAAGTGCCTCTATGGACAGTGACCAAGAGGCCTTTATGGTAAGAAAATTTCGTAAAGCATTTAAAAGTTTTTCTAACAAATCATATGCTAGGAAAGGGGCCAAAGGTAAGGGTAAGGCCAAGGAGATAATCTGCTACAACTGTCATCAAGAGGGACATATGAAGAACGAGTGTCCCCAGTTGAAGAAAAGGGAGGACAAGAAGGAAGAGAAGAAGAAGAGTGACAAGAAGAAATCAAAGGGAAAGGAGAAGAGTGCCACGAACCTCAAGGCGACTTGGGACGATCCCTCATCCTCAGAGGAAGAAGAAGAGCAAGTCTCCCACTTCGCTCTTATGGCACAAGATGAATCAGAATCATCAGACGATGAACGAAGCTCAAGCAGTGAAGATGAGAGCTCCTCCACTTCATCATCAGAGTCAGAAGCTTCGGTAAGTGAGGTATACCACTTACCCTCCTCTACCTTAGTGAAAATAATTTCTAGCACGAATATGGATTTAGCTAAGGCTAGAAGTAAAATTAAGGACCTTAAGGAACAAATTGCCATGATTAGAGTAGAGGCTATTGAACTTAAGGATTTGCATGCTAGCTCTACCTCTTCACATGTCTCACATATTGAAAATGAAAATAAGGAATTAAGGAAACAAGTAGATGACCTCACAAAGGCCCTTAGGAAATTCCAAGTAGGATCAAGTAACCTTGATATGATCATCAATAGTCAAAGGGCTGTATATAACAAGGCCGGATTGGGTTATAGACCTAAGACCAAGAAAGTAGCATTTGTCTCACTTACCGGTAGGATTGGTGCATCTAGGAGACTAGGGGCAAAGGGAACCACAAAGAAGGCATGGGTACCTAAGAAATTTTTAAATGATGCTTATGGATCAAAGATATGGGTACCAAAAGAGCATGCTTTCCATGTTGTCTAGGTAAAGGTGAAGGAGGCCCCAACCTTGTGGATAGTAGATAGTGGATGCTTGATAAGTATCATTTTATTGATTATTTGAGTTGCTAAAATCTATGTTTGACTTATGTTTTTATTGCTTAATTGTGAAATTGCCCTAGGTTTTAGAACTTACTCTTATTTTGGACTTAATTGCAAATTTATATATATTTGGATTATTTGACCACTAAATTTTTGATCTATTTTTGTAGGCATGAAAGGTTCATGGACCTAGGGCATATTGGGTCAAACTTGAGTCGGAAGTGACCCGGATCGAGTTATCAAGCTTAGGATTAATCTGGGCCGTCCGATTCAAGAGCGGCTAGATCTGAGCCATCTGGGACCATCTGAAGCCATCCAAGTTAGGGTTAGGGCTGATCAAGCACTCTGATCAAGATCTGAAGGTTTCATCCCAATCAGAGCTCATTCGACCGTTGGATCAAACTCAGAGGGTTCTAGATCGTCCGTTCAAAGATTAGGTTGATCTGGACCATCCGTTGCACATCTGGAGGATCCGAGCTACCACGAGGCAGATCCTGACCTTTGATCAACATCATCAAAATTTGGGCCAGATCGAATGAAGATCAGCCGTTGGATTTCCTCAATTCAATCTGAGCCGTCCAATGTTAATTACTTAAGGAGAATTCTGCGCAGCTCTTCCCTTGTCGCGTCTTCGCCGTTCTTCGCGTTCTTCGTTTTCCTCTTCATCGCTTTTGCAATTTCTTCATCCAAGAAGGCGTGACCACCTCAATTCCAACCGCAGTTCATCATCTGAATCTTTGGAAGACGGCTTCGATCAAGAATTCTTCTCAAATTTCATCCGGACAGAGGTGTTTGAGGGTTTCGACATCATCTGTGGTTCGAGCACTGAAATCTCAGCCATAATCCTTCTCTGACGATCTGAGCCACTTGTAGGGGTTCTCAGGTGAGCTCAGATCTTCTCCAAATCAAAATCGCAGCTCAACAAACCGAGATTGAAGAGTTCGGATCGGAATTCTCCCAGCTGAAGCAGTTTGAGCAGAATTAATGGATTGAAACTGTTTTCCACTGATTTGCTGAGCCTAGGGGTTCGAAGCCAGCTCTTGCTTGACGACCAAGAAGATTTTGAGCTTGGGAAGGGTTGAGGAGTAGTGTAGTTAGTTAATTTCTGCTGATTTAGCTGTATTTTAAATTCTGCAACCCAGTTCTGTTTTCTGCTCTCATATCAGTTTGTTACTTTCAATTTCTGAACTGTTTTTGACTTAATTAGGTTTTAATCCTGCAAGACAATAAGTTAGGGAGTTTGTTTAGTTAACAATAGCTGTAATTTTAGTTCAATTCTAGCTTAAATCATTGCGTGCCAATTCCAGCTTGCGTACCATTCAATTTCTGCATTGTCATTCAGTTTCTGAATTTGTTTCAGATTGCCTGTTTTCTTAATTGTTTCTGAGCTTTTTAGTTGTTAATTTCTGCTCTAGCATTAGATAGATAGTGTGCTTAGTTAACATAGCACTTAATTGTAGTTCTTTGCAATCCAATTGTGGCGTGCCAACTTCCACTTCTGTATTTCTGATTAACATGTTGCGTATCAGTTTTCTTCTCTGAAATTCCTTTTATCTTTCGAATTCTTTAGTTTATTTCACCTTTAGTATGTTAATTTGGTTGATCTAAGTTGTTTCACTTTGTAGTTTCATTTCTGAGTTTTGTTCAGCTGAATTTCTGCACACCATCTCAGAATTTCTGTTTTGTTTTTGCCATTGGATTGAATCTGAATTCCTTCACTTGGCTATGCCATTTATGCATTCGAATTTCCATTTCTGCATTCACTTATTGCTGCATTTTCATGATCAGGTTCTGCATTACTAAACTTACTTCTTCATTTAGTTTCTCTGAATTGGAACCTTCATCTTTGCAACTCCAAGTTTGTTCCTTCTTAAGCTAGATTCGAAATTCCCTTACTGCAGTGTGTTTAAGGTTTTAAGTTAGTTTCAATTGCAAACTCAATTACTTTGTTGATTAAATTGTTAGGCATTAGAATTGCATCTGAATTCATAATTGTTTCCCAAAATTTGATTTGCATTAGTTTAGTCCTTAATTGCCATTACTTTGTTTAAGTTTGCGGGGTTAAGTTTCCTTCTCTCTAGTGAAATTTCATTTCATGCTTGCAACCCCAAAACCAAATTTATCTTTGAAACCCAAAAAAATACAAACGACACATAAACCAAGTTAGAATCAAACTAGCTCAACTAGTCCCGAGGAAAAATACGACCTGTGACCCCTTTACTACATTTTCATTCTTTGATTGCAAAAAGGGTTTTCAGCATTCATATACATTTAAATTTGAGACACACATTCGTGACAGTCTATTTTGGGTCCGTCAATGCTCAAGACACATGACCGGGGATGTGAGCAAGTTCACCACTATTAGCTACCTAAGAGAAGAGACCGTCTCTTTTGGGAACAGTGGAAAGTTAAGGATCATTGGTAGGGGCACAATTGAGGTATCTCCCACTATTTCGATTCATAAAGTACTTTTAATTAAGGATATGAAATTTAATCTATTAAGTGTAAGTCAACTATGTGATGCCGATTTTAGAGTAGAATTTCATGTTAAGAAATGTGTAATAAGGCAAAGTGAATCAAACACTATCATATTAGAAGGGTTTAGAGAGACAAATTTATATTATCTTGATCTATCTTATGCTACTAACAATGTTGTTAAGTGTCTCATGTCCAAAGAAGAAGAATGATGGTTATGGCACCGAAGACTTGGACATGTCAACATGAGGAGCATTGCAAGAGTAGCCAAGGAAGAGTTGGTGAAGGGGCTCCCAATGATCAAGTATGAGAAGACCAAGTTGTGTGATGCATGCCAAGAGGGTAAGCAATCAAAAGCATCACACAAAGGTAAAACTCTAATCACCACCTCCTTACCTTTAGAACTTTTGCATATAGACTTGTTTGATTGCCATAGTACTCCATCACTTGTAGGGTGTAAGTATTGTTTAGTGATAGTAGATGACTTTTCTAGGTTTACTTGGGTCTATTTCTTGAAACATAAGGATGATACCCTAAATATCTTTATAGGATTTAGTAAAAGGGTAGAAAACGAAAAGAACATCAAAATAAACCGAATTAGGAGTGACCATGGTGGGGAGTTCCAAAACGCTAGTTTCACATAATTTTGTGTTGAAAATGGGTGCAAGCATGAGTTTTCATGCCCAAGGACTCCTCAACAAAATGGAGTAGTTGAGAGGAAAAACCGAGCCCTACAAGAAGCTGCTAGGACTATGCTTAATGCATACTCTCTTCCTAGCTACTTTTGGGCCGAAGCGATTAACACCACTTGCTATATCCAAAACCGGGTGTTGGTACATAAGTTTTTAGGAAAAACACCCTTTGAACTTTGGAATGGAAGGGTACCCCAAGTCCACTATTTTAGGATCTTTGGATGTAAAGTTTACATCTTAAATACCAAAGACGACCTAAGAAAATTTGAGTCAAAAGCCGATGAAGGAATTCTAGTAGGGTACTCATTGACTAGTAGGGGCTATAGAGTGTACAACAAGAGGACTAAAGTGATTGAGGAGTCCTCTAATGTCAAATTTGATGAAACCACTAGTACCTACCCTAGAAAGGCTTCTATTGATAAGGAGATAGAAGAGGTCCAACCCCTTGTCCAAAGAATCCAAGACCTACATTTGGAGGGCAATGATCAAGGGAGAGTAAGAAACACACAAGAGGATGAGGAAGAAGGAGTAAATGAACCTACAACCTCTAGGCTCTTGAGACATCACCATGATCATCCTATTGACCAAATTGTGGGTGATGTCACTCAAGGAGTAAGGACTAGATCATACTTTAGGGACCAAACGAGTCAAATAGCTCTAATTTCCCAATTAGAACCCAAGACCATTGATGAAGCATTGGGAGATGTTGATTGGGTTTTAGCTATGCAAGAAGAGCTAAATCAATTTGAGAGGAGTAAAGTTTGGGAGTTAGTCCCTAGGCCCAATGATTGCACTATTGTAACCACTAGATGGGTCTTTAGGAACAAACTAGACGACCAAGGTAAAATCACTAGGAACAAGGCTAGATTGGTAGCTAGGGGGTTTAACCAAGTTGAGGGATTAGATTATGATGAGACCTATGCCCCCGTAGCCAGGTTAGAAACAATTAGAATTCTACTAGCCTATGCCGCTCACATGGGTTTCACACTTCACCAAATGGATGTGAAATCGGCATTCCTAAATGGAATCATTAAGGAAGAGGTCTATGTAAAACAAACCCCGGGTTTGAGAACCCCAACTATCCAAGACATGTATTCAAATTAAGGAAAGCCTTATATGGATTGAAACAAGCTCCCTGGGCTTGGTATGAGAGGCTTTCCTCATTTTTAGTGTCTAAGGGGTTTAGAAGAGGAACAATTGACCCTACATTGTTCCTAAAATCTAATGATAAGGATATATTTGTTGCCCAAGTCTATGTAGACGATATCATTTTTGGGTCAACAAATAATGACTTCCGACAAGAATTCATCAAGTGTATGGAACATGAATTTGAGATGAGTCTTGTAGGAGAGCTAACCTTTTTCTTAGGACTTCAAGTCAAGCAAACTAATGAAGGTACACATGTATTTCAAACCAAATATGCTAAGGAGATGCTAAAGAAATTTGGTTTAGAAAATGCTATGGAAGCATCTACACCTATAGGAACTAATGTGAAAATGGATAGTGACATTGAAGGGAAAATGGTAGACTCTAAACAATATAGGAGCATGATTGGTAGCCTCCTATACCTAACCGCTAGTAGACCCGACATACTTTTTGCGGTAGGTATGTGTGCAAGGTACCAATCTTGTGCCAAAGAGTCCCATTTGGTAGTAGTCAAGAGGATCCTAAGGTATGTGAAAGGTACCCTCAATGTCGGACTTTGGTATCCTAGAACACCTAGTGTTGATCTAATTGGATACACCGACTCAGACTATGATGGGTGTAAGCTAGATAGGAAGAGTACAAGTGGAGGTTGTTAATTCCTTGGATCTTCCTTAGTTAGTTGGAGTAGTAGGAAACAACCATGTCTTGCCCTATCAACAACGGAAGCAGAATATGTGGCAATGGGTGGATGTGTTTCCCAACTCCTTTGGATCATGCGCACCTTAGAGGACTATGAGCTACATTACACCAAGGTCAAAGTCTTGTGTGATAATGTAAGCACAATCAACTTAACTAAAAATCCGGTTCACCATTCTAGAACAAAACACATTCAAGTGAAACATCACTTCATTAGAGACCATGTGGCAAGGGGAGACATATAATTACACTATGTTGAATCAAAGTCGAACCTAGCCGATATTTTTACCAAGCCTCTTCCCGAATCGGAGTTTACATCCTTAAGAAGAGGCCTTGGAATGTGTTTTGTGGAAGTATAAGATGAACTTGGAGACATTAGCTTTGAAAAAGGGTGTTTAATCCATTAGGGTGATACATTTGGCTCACTTGTGCTTGTGGCACATTGTTGAACCATTAAAAGTATCAAAATATCAAAACTAGACCAACTATGGGGGAGACAAGTGTTTAATCAATAGACACCTTGCTAAAAATCATAGTTGGACATTTTAAAATTTTGAAAACCATTTTATGTTCTACATAATGTGTCATGCTTTTAAAAGTTATATATTTGCAAAATTGGTTTTAAAGGTTGATACAAAATGTAGTTGTTTTCAAAACTTTTGGGTTTTTACCAAAAGTCATGCATGTTTGAAATTTTATATGGTTTAATATTTTTCCCTGATAGAGTATAACATTTCAAACATGTATGCAAAATTTTATAATTTTTGAGATTTTCTGGAATTTTCTAGGAGTTTCTGAAATTCGACAGAAAACCTGAAAAATCAGACTGATAGCGTATCAGTCGACTGCCCTATGGGCAGTCGACTGGCAAGCCTATTTTTCAGCAGCTGTAAAAATTTCAGAAAATAATATTTCTTTCATTTGATGTCGTGGGTTTTGGTTGCTTGAGACAATCATTTTGATGGTGTCAAAGGGGGAGAATGGATGGTTTAAGTTAGAATTTTGACTTAAAATAGATGATTTTAGGTATTTGTCCAACTTAGACCTTGAAAGGCTAAAATTTGGGAGAAGACATAGATTAAGGGGGAGATACCTCTTAGGTTATGATATGTCTTATATTTTAACATTGCTGTGGTTAAGTGGAAACTTAACTTGAACTTAGATTAGAATTGAAAATGGGGAGAAGACATAGATTAAGGGGGAGGTTGCCTCTTAGGGTTACTATGTCTTATACTTTTTCAATTGTAGCTATTGATTGTTGCTTTTGCTACTGCTATTTATCTCTAACTTAAACATATTGCCACACATCAAAAAGGGGGAGATTGTTGAGGCAATCGACCCTTAAATGATTGGAAGATCATGGTTTTGATGTGTGAGCGAATAGGTTTAAAGTTAGAGTGTTATGTTGTATTTGATTCGTGTGATTGAGTTTGTAGGACTTGGAGAATCACACTTGGTGGACCTATCCGAGGGACGAGAGCCGAGGGAGGAGAGCTCTAAGGGCAAGCCGGGAAGTGGAATTCAAAGGGCACACGTGAAGGGTGGCATGGAGGCAAGCCAAGGGAAGGCTTGCGTGCGCATCCGAGGGACGATAGCCAGAGGAAGAGGACTTCAAGGGGCGAGCCAAGGGAGCAGACCTGAAGGCACACGCGAAGGAGAAGGTTCGGAGTGGCTGGAGCTGAGCTGGGAGGCAGGGCAGTCGACTGGCCCAGAGGCAGTCGACTGCCAAACCCCACAGAAAGTTCGCAGCTTCGGACCAGTCGACTGGCCTTGGGGCAGTCGACTGGTATACCCCAAAACTAGCCGTTGGCTAGCTGTTTGCGGCCAGCATTTATTGCTGGGCCAGTCGACTATCCACGGGGCAGCCGACTGGTGCGAGACTGGACAGACTGTGAATATGTCCTTTTCACCTATAAAAGGAGCTCCTCGTTACACGTGTATGTACAGTTCCGTACAGTAACGAAGTGCTGCCCAATTGTAGAGTGATCTTTACTTCCTCTATCATATTTCTGCATCTGTAAAGAGGAAGCTTTTGCTGTAAAGGTTTCTCCACCTCAATGAGACTTTTCGATAGTGAAAAGTGGTGCTCGTAGCGTGGATCCTTGGATTAGTCACCCATCTAGGTGGATACCAAGTAAAAGAACTTTGTTAGCATTGTTATTTCTTTTGCATATTATTTTCGCTGCGCTAACATCTTTGTAGAGATCAAAACGATCCGCGAAAGTGCATTCACCCTCCCTCTGCACGTCTACATCGATCCTTCATGGACTTCTTCCATATCCTTATCAATTGAAGCTTTTCTAGGGTAGGTATTGGTTGATTCATCAAAGTTAACATTTGAGGACTCCTCAATCACTTTTGTCCTTTTGTTGTAAACTCTATAACCCCTACTAGTTAATGAATACCCAACTAGAATTCCCTCATCGACTTTTGACTCAAACTTCCTTAGGTCATCTTTGGTATTTAAAATATAGACTTTACCATCAAAAGACCCTAAAGTAGTGAACTTGTGGTACTCTTCCATTCCGTAATTCAAAGGGAGTTTTTCCTAGGAACCTATGTACCAAAACCCGATTTTGAATATAACAAGCGGTGTTAACCGCTTCGGCCCAAAAGTAGCTAGGAAGGGAATATGCATTAAGCATAGTCCTAGCAGCTTCTTGTAGGGCTCGATTTCTCCTCTCAACTACCCCATTTTGTTGAGGAGTCCTTGGGCATGAAAATTCATGCTTGTATCCATTTTCTACAGAAAATTGTGTGAAACATGAATTTTGGAACTCCCCACCGTGGTCACTCCTAATTCGGTTAATTTTGAGGTGTTTTTCATTCTCTACCCTTTTACTAAATCCTATAAAGATTTCTAGGGTATCATCCTTATGTTTCATGAAGAAAACCCATTTGAACCTAGAAAAATCATCTACTATAACTAAACAATATTTACTCTCTACAAGTGAGGGAGTACTATGACAATCAAACAAATCAATATGTAGGAGTTCTAATGGTAAAGTAGTAGTGGTTAGGGTTTTATCTTTGTGTGGTTATTTTGATTGCTTACCCTCTTAGCATGCATCACACAATTTGGTCTTCTCATACTTGATCATGGGTAGCCCCTTCACCAACTCTTCCTTGGACACTCTTGCAATGCTTCTCATGTTTACATGTCCAAGCCTCTGGTGCCACAACCACCCTTCTTCTTCTTTAGACATGAAGCACTTAGCCAAATTGTTAGTAGCATAAGAAAGATCAAGATAATACAAGTTAGCCTCCCTAAACCCTTCTAATATGACATCATTTGATTCATTATGTTTAATTAGACACCTCCTATCATGGAATTCAACTCTAAAGCCTGCATCACACATCTGGCTTACATTAAGTAAGTAAACTTCATGTCTTTAATTAAGAGTACTTTATGTATAAAAATTTTAGGAGATACCTCAATAGTGCCCCTACCAATAATTCTTAGTTTTTCACTATTTTCAAAGGAAACCGTCCCTTCTCTTAAGTAGCTAATAGTAGTGAACTTGCTCACATCTCCGGGCATATGTCTTGAACATCCACTATCTACTATCTACTATCCACATGGTTGAGGTCTCCTTCACCTTCACCTATACAACATGGAAAACATATTCTTTTGGTACCCAAAATTTTGATCCATAAGCATCATTTAAAAATCTTTTAGGTACCCATGCCCTCTTGGTGTTTCCCTTAGCCCCTTGTCTCCTAGATGCATCAATCCTACCCGTGAGTGAGACAAAGGCCACTCCCTTTGTCTTTGGCCTATATCCTAATCCGGCCTTGTTATAAACGACCCTTTAGCTATTTATTATCATATCTAGGTTGCTAGAGCCTACTTGGAATTTCCTAAGTGTCTTTGTGAGGTCATCTACCTTTTTCCTTAGTTCCCTATTTTCAGTTTCAAAACATGAAGCATGTGATGTAAGAGAACTAGCATGTAATTTTTCCTTAAGTTTTGTAGATTCTACTCTAAGCATGACAATCTCATCTTTTAGTTCCTTAATCTTACTTCTAGCTTTAGCTAAATCCATGTTAGTGCAAGAAATGATCTTAACTAAAGTAGAGGTGGGTAAGTGGTATACCTCACTTACCGAAGCTTCTCACTCGGATGATGATGAAGAGGTGCTCTCATCTTCACTGCTCGAACTTCTTTCATCATCTGATGAATCTGAGTGGTCCATTGCCATGAGAGCAAAGTGTGAAACTTGCTCTTCTTCCTCGTCTGAGGATGATGGATCATCCCAGGTCGCCTTTAGGTTGGTGGCACCCTTCTCCTTTCCCTTCGACCTCTTCTTGTCACCTTTCTTCTTCTCCTCCTTCTTGTCATCTCTTCTCTTCAGTTGAGGGCACTCGTTCTTCATGTGTCCCTCTTGGTGGCAGTTGTAGCAGATGATGTCCTTGGCCTTACCCTTGCCTTTGGACCCTTTCTTAGCATAGGATTTGTTAGAAAAACTTTTGAAGGCTCTATGAAATTTTCTTACCATGAAAGCCTCTTGATCGCTATCCAAAGAGGCGCTGGACTCCTCTGAGTCGGATGAGGAGGGGTAGACCACCTTCTTCTTCTCCTTCCTCTTCTTCTTCTCCTTTTCTACAATAAAGGAAATACTTTTCTCTTTGGTCGAGACGTTAGCTTGCTCGTGCAGTTCAAATTCACAGAATAGATCATCTAATTTAACTATGGATAAATCCCTTGATACTTTGTAGGCATCAACCATGGATGCCCACATGGTAGTTCTTGGGAAGCTCGTTGCTCTTCATGGATAGGGATTGGAGTTGGGCCACGAGCAGGTCCTTCTTTGCTCTTCTGGACTCGTTTAACCCCTCGTTCAGTTCCACCAGTTTGTCTCACAATTCCTTGGTGCTCTTGAATGGCCCCACCTTGTTGAGTTGCTCCTTTGAGAGCCCGCACTGTAGTGTGGTGGTGGCCTTGGCATTGGACTGCACCCTCTTCATGACCACTTTTGACTAGGATCTCATGGGTGTTGATTCTCCACTTTCATCGACGGGTGCATCGAATCCATCTGCAATACTAATCCAGTTCTCAATATCGTTTATAAGGTAATATTGCATCCTACCTTTTCAGTATGCGAAATCGTTCCCGTCGAAGAAGGGTGGTCGTGCAGTGTTGTATCCCTCTTGAAACGCCATTTAAACTTGCTCCGGTTGACGGTGAGTTCTTCCGAAACGAACCGGCTCTGATACCAACTGATGGATCGACTGGCGTGCTAGAGGGGGGGTGAATAGCACTTTTTTAGTTGAATCTCAACAAGGTTGCTAGCGCAGCGGAAACAATAATATGCAAAAGACAGAAATGACAATGCTAACAACAGAAAGTTACTTGGTATCCACCCAGATGAGTGACTAATCCAAGGATCCACGCACGTACACCACTTCCACTATGAAAAATCTCCTTCAGGTGGAGAAACCTTTACAGTGGTGTTGTCTTCCTCTTTACAGAATGTAGTGAATGAGAGAGAGGAAGATGAGTAAGCTTTTCACACGAGCAGCACTTCGTTATAGTATGGAACCGTACTGCTCACGTGCAAAAAGGTCCTCCTTTTATAGGAGAACAGGACAAACTCGCAGTCTGTCCAGCCCCGTACCAGTCGACTGCCCCTGGGGCAGTCGACTGGCCTAGCATTAATTGCTAACCAACGGCTAGTTTTAAGGGTATACCAGTCGACTACCTCTGGGCCAGTCGACTGGTAGAAGGCTGAAAACCTTCTGTGAGTTTTGGCAGTCGACTGCCCTCTGGCTAGTCGACTGCCCACTCACTCCCAGCCATTCTTCACATACTCCTTCACGTATGCCTTCAGGTTCATTCCCTTGGCTCACCCCTTGAAGTCATCTTCCTCTGGCTCTCGTCCCTCAGATGCACACACAAGTCTTCCCTTGGCTTGCCTCCATGCCACCCTTCGCGTGTGCCCTTGAAGTCCACTTCCCGACTTGCCCTTGGAGTCCTCCTCCCTCGGATATGTCTACCATATGTGATTCTCCAAGTCCTGCAAACTCAATCACACACATCAAATACAACATAACACTCTAACCTTAAATATATTCACACACACACATCAAAACCATGATCTTCCAATCATTTAAGGGTCGATTGCCTCAACATCAAGTGCCTGTGAGCCAGGCGCTTGAGAGGTCTCGAGCGCCCGAGAAGCTAGGCGCCTGAGAGGACTCAGGTGCCCCAGAGGCCTTTTCTCAGCATTGGCGAAGCTGAGTTGATAATCGCTGGTTGGATGCACCGCGTCAGCTCCCAGGCGCCCCAGTGCGCCTAGGTGCCCGAGAAGGGACAGATTTTGACCGACTCAGCGGATAACAACGCGACTAAACTATCAACGTGGAGGGCGCCCCCATAGCCTCTCGGGCGCCCGAGTACCAATATAAAAGGCGTTTCACCCCTTGCTTCCAGATACCAATTCAAGCACTCGAATACACTGCGATAAAGCTTCCATGCTCAGGTTCTCTGTGCCAAAGAAATTCGTGATCAACGACAAGCCGCCTCTACAACGAAAAGATATTCCCTTCCTTTAAGTGTCGTTGGTATAAAATTTTCATTTCATTTTTGTAATTCATTTTACGGATTATAGTATTGTCCAATGAAAATGATCATGGATCACGAGCCTTGAAGTAGGAGCCGTCATAGATTCCAAACCAAGTAAATAATAAAGTGTTAGCCTTGCTTTTGACTTGTCACTTTTCGTATTTCCGTTGTGCCGAATCTGATTTACATCCGAAAATACATAATCGATATTCACCCCTCCTCTATCGATGACAATGATCCCACATGTTTTAAATAAAAATTAAATTATAGAATTTAAACCAAGCTTTAGCTTCCTAAAGGTTTTTTTTATAAAAGGAATATTTTATTCCTAAAAAGAAAATCCATATTAGAAGGGGAACCAGTCCTAACCTTCTAATATAGAATTACAGTGACCCAAAATGATTTACAAGTAAAGCCAAGAAAACTATAACTACCGACTGTCTATATGAATCTATACACTTATCAGCCGATTTTGTTAATTCGAAACTAGTGTTAGAATCAATCTCTAGTTGTATCCCTTTTCCTCTTGCTTCCTAGCAGTCTTCAAATATCCCTCGAATATGTACAACAGCATCTCCAGTCTTCTGACTCCCAGGATCTCTAAGCATGCACCGTAGTACTCGACATACATCAGCCGCCTCCATGTATCAACCGCCTAACAATTAGCTCGTCGTTGCTCCTTCCCACCTGGATACCTAAGAAGCCGCCAATCTCCATTATAGTTGCAAAAATCCTTTGAAGTGCCCTCTTGTAGCAGCTTGTTATCTCCACAAACTATCCAGCATTATCACACCCGATGTTCACTTTGGGCAAGTGACTAGCCAAAAACGAATTTGAAGCGTCTTTACCGTAGTCGTTACTACGGACTAGATAGACCTATGGTGGATCTATTCACCCTTTTAGGCTTTTTGGCAAAGCCTCAGCCGTCAACGGGTTTGAGATGTCTTTACCGTAGCCGTTTGCTACGGACTAGATGGATCATTTGTGGCAGATCCATTCACCATTCCACCCGAGCCAACCCTCCATTTTGCAATCTGCTCACATCTTGGCAAAATTCCAACACGTGACCACCCAAAAAAAACTTCAAACAGAGCAGCATCAATTGTCAAACCTTCTGTATCAGACTTCTACATACTGAATCAGCAATTCAGTCCACAATTCACATTGAGTAATACTACCGAAGCCTTGATTCTCCAACCGAAACATCATTAACACACAAGACCTTTGCAAATCTCAGAGTTCAGCAATTGCCAAAAATCAGACATCCATATCATTTTATGTGCAGAAGACTAAAAATATTCTCCAATCTGATCAACAACGATCATATAATTCACCCAAAATAAACTTGCCATACACTATAACAATAAGCAACTCTGAGGCAGCAGTCACTCTCAGACTCCCCAGCCGGCAAGACTAAGATCCGATGCTTAATACTCCTAAAGCAAACAGAAACCAAACCCATTGCAGCCATATATTTCAGTTACGACAGCACTCACTTGTTGCACATTGTCAGATCCAAGGACAGCAGCCTCCAGAAACGTGCCAAGAGGTACCAGAATGCCAGATGTTTGGCACTTTTGGCATGCTAGAATCCAAGCTGGTAACTCCCGAAACCCACTGTCTTGGCACAAGAAATCTGTTTTCTATTATCTGGCAGATTGCAAATTGCCAGCCCCCATTATCAGACATTCCAAAGAAGACAGCTATCAACCCATCATCCGCAAACCTTCAGCATCCAATAGAAAACAAACAACCCATAACCCTCCAATAAGCGTCTGACACATTTGGAAAATCTGCAGCCTTTAATCTAAAGCCTCCATTCATAACTAGCACAAGACAGTAAGTGATAGGGAAATCTGCAGCCTTTAATCAGCCCTTGTTCACCCACCATAAAATCCCAAAAGCAGCCTCCACTTGAGCAAGAACCTGCGCAACTTCCAAGTAGAAAGAACAAAATGGTGATACAAGCCATCTGATGCGCAAGCATGCTCTGGCAGGAATCCCCCTGGCCATCAGATTGCACTTAACTCAGAAATTCCAAACCTGGCAAGCCAATTCAGGACAGCAAATTTCAAGCCACAAATCCTATCAATTCTTCTAGTCAAGCAGAGCAATGTGTTAACAGCAAAATTTCAGCCAGAAGATGCTTTGACACATTTGGCTTTGGCACGGATTTGGCACACTGAGAAACAAACAGTCCATGCCGAACCAAGGAGAGCAATGAATCCAAGAACCAAGTTTGGAACACTTGGTTTGTTTATTGCAGCCATCAGAAACTCCACCATCCACCAAAGTTGTTTCCATAGAAACACTTTCAGAAGCCCATTATGTCTCCATAATCTTCTCTAGCTCCATATCAAAATAAGCAGTCACTTGCCAAGTGTGTCATAGTAACATCAGCTGTCCCTTACCATAAGCAGTCACTTGTCAAATATATGAAAATTATTTGGGGTCTCCGAAAGGGGTCAAAACGATGGAATTATTTGGGGTCTCCATAAGCTTCCTAAAGGTTATATATATAGAGCTCTTCTCTCCTGCGGACCGCTTCGTGCGGACCGCATGCGCGACCGAGGCGCCAGACCGATCAGGCCCTTACTTGATCGGTCTGGGTGAGTGGTCCGCACGGGAAATCCGCACATCACGGTCCGCAGGAGAGCAAAACCGAAATATATATATATATATATATATATATATATATATATATATATATATATATAGTAGACCTCGTAATTTACCTTCTCTGCATTGGCTTTGGGATGAGTTAGCGGAGGCGCGGGGGCAAGCAAATCACCTTGCCACCATATATATATATATATATATATATATATATATATATATATATATATTATATATATATATATATATATAATATATATATATATATATATATATATATATAATCGTATAAGGTTTTTAGATCGATTGGATCATACTAATTGATTATCATATGGTATCAATCAATCAATTATTAAACATAATTTGGAGTTTGCTGATTAAGTTATTTCGGTTCAAATAAAATTCCAAAGGTTTTCTTGAGTCCATCTATACAACGTGTTATTATGTTGAACTATTGTATCATCCCAAATGAAGGTACATTAGGTAAGTTTAGTGTATTTTTTGTTGATAGACGTGCATCTATGCTAATAGTAATCGGCCCAATGGAAAGTTACTTTTTTGCCAGATATATGCTCAAGATAATTTACAACTATTGAACATAATTTATTTTGTTTTGATCATATACAAAATATGTCGACCCAAAAGAAGGCATATTGCTTGGCAAATTAAAGTTGTTGTAAACTATGGACCAAAATATATAACTAGCTCATATAAAGTTTCATATTATACACACAATGGGTCGGCCTAAAGGAAGATACATTATGTGGTAAATTAAAATTTGATTTATATCTGAGAGAGCCGTTAACAAATTATATTTTAGTCCACATAGTAAAAAACAATATTGTATTTGATATCTCATAAAGAGCTCATTTATATACATTTAAAAATTTTATTGTATTTGCATAATTTTATGTTTTTTACTCACACTGATACATGTTCTTAGCTTTAGATAAATCGTGAGCTTAAATATATTTTTCTCTTTAATTTCAATGCAATCTGTAACTGTCAACATTAATAACATTTCAAGGTTAACTAGTTTGAATTTTGCTGAATGGAAAGAATGCGTGATCATAATCTTAGGCTACATAGACTTAGATTATCATTAAGGAATAATCACCTCATACATTTGACTGGTGCTAGCACTATAGAGCAGAGGGCTAAATTTCAATTATGAGAGAAATCAAATCGCATGAGTCTAAGCATTACGAAGCTTTCCATACCGGCACCAATAAAGGGCTCAATAACAGAGGAAGGAGATGTTAGGAGTTTCCTCAACCAACTGGCAAACTGATTCACCTCAAATGAAAAAATCGAGATTACCACACTTCTTATGAGGTTGGTAACCATATGGTACAGTGGTAACGAAATATAAGGGAGTACATTATGAAGATGTCCAATATAGCGACAAGTCTGAAAGCACTAAAACTTAATATATCTGAGAGTATATTAGTGCATTTCGTCTTGATATCTCTACCTACACAGTTCACTCCTTTTAAAATATCATATAATACTCAAAAGAAAAAGTGAACATTAAATTAGCTCATTGCTCAATGTGTCCAAGAGGAGAGGAAACTGAAAATTAAGACATCTGAGAGTACTCGCTTAACATTTAGTTCTCAAAGTACAAGCAAGAAGCAAAAGAGGATCAATAACAAAGGAAAAGGAATGCAATCAGCAAATTCTGGAAACAATGACCATAAAGATCAGAAGAAGTAGGATAAGGAATGCACTTATTTCTTTTGCAAGAAGAAAGGTCATATGATGAAAGGCTGCCTCAAGTACGCCAACTGGCATGTAAAGAAGGGTAAACTTCTCAACTTTGTTAGTTTGGAAGTCAATTTAGCTATTGTACCCACTGACATTTGGTGGATGATACTGGTGCTACTACTCACATAAGTGTCACTATTCAGGGTTATCTCAGGAGTCGACTTTCACTTGATAGTAAAAGATACATCTATACGGGGAATGGAAAGAAGGCTGCAGTCGAGTCTATTAGTGATTTTAGGATTTAGGAACTGATGTCTATTTGAATTTAGAGAATACATTCATTGTACTATCTTTCAGATAGAACTTAATTTCAATTTCGTATTTGGATAAATCAGATTATTCTTGTTCACTTGGAAATGGAATGTTTATTACTTTCTTTAATTCAATTTTGATTGGCAATGGTTCCTTGGTTGACAACGTAATAATGCATAGTATAGGAACAAAATGTAAATTGACTAATGGGAATTCTTCTATGTTGTGGCATAGGCGTTTAGGATTTATATCCAAAAGACACCTAGAAAGAATAATGTTAGATGGAATTCTTGATTGGCATGTCAGACTTTGATGTCTGAATAAAGTGTGTTAAGGGGATGACAACTAACAAAAGAAGTAAAGGGGCTAACCGTTGTAGTGACGTTTTGGAGCTAATATATACGTACATTTGTGGACCATTCCCTAAAGCATCTTGGAATGGGCATACATATTTTATTAGTTTCATAAATGACTATTCCAAATTTGATTATCTATACCTTATCCATGAGAAGTCACAATCTTTGGACATGTTCAAAATTTTCAAAGCCGAAGTTGAACTTTAACTAAGTAAGAAAATTAAAGTCGTCCGATCCGATCGTAAAGGAGAATATTTTTGAGGCAATTTTTGATCCGTGGGATCATGTATTTTGATGTTTGGGCAAAGGGTTTAAGTTAACCGTAGCCTTGTGTTTAATATGTGTATTTGAGTGTGCAAGTTCTGTAGGATACACATAGACTCAACTTGATGACTTCGTGTCCAGTGATGGATGGAGAGGCATCCGAGGGATCGTGGACAAGGTAGCAACGATGAGCCGAGGGAAGCGTACTTCGAGGCATACGCGAAGGATGACATATGGAGATGAGCCGCGGACTTGTATGCATCCGAGGGACAAGAGCCAAAGTTGAAGAAGGCTTGATGGTAAGAGTCAAGGCTGCGATGAAGAGTCAAGTGAGTCGTCAGGGTTCGAGTGCTGAGTGAAATGTATTCGAGAAGGGAAACCATAGGTTTAGGGTTTGGGCAGTTGACTGCTGCTGGGAGCAGTTGATTGGTAGAGGTCATAGAGAGATCATTCGACAGCTGACAATTGACTGGTGTTAGCACCAGTCGACTTGTTACGGCGGCTGGATCAGCAACGAGCTCTATTTAAGGGAGCTCGATTTGGCTAAGAAAAGGTTGACGAAATAAGCTTGGTTAAAGCTTATTAGTAGTCAACAAGTACTCAGGTGTGCTTGCGAGTTTGTGACAAGGTTTCTCCACCCATAAGGAGCTACACGAATTAGCTGGAGGCTTTCCGGGGAGTCATCCACCAATGGATCGACATCGTCCACCTTACAGATAGCCATGGAGTAGGAGCGTCATCTCCGAACCATGTAAATCGACGTGTGTTAACGGTTTGTGTTCCTTGTTAGCTTTATTTTTATTTTGTATTCCGTTGTGCGGTAACAAGTGTAGGAAGAGAATCGCGAATTAAGTGAGTAATCGACTATTCACCGCTCTAGCCGTACGATCAAGTCCCAACAAATATTACAGTCGATATGATGAATCAAGTGAATAACGTCCAGGATCTTTTGCAAATTACCTTGCTGAGTGTGAGATTGCACCTCAGTATACCATGCCTAGTATACCTAGTCAGAATGGTGTAGTTAAGCGTCGTAATCGAACCTTAAAAGACAGTGAGAAGTATGTTGACTTTCACTTCTCTACCGGAGTCTTTGTGGGATTGTGGGGCGAAACACTCAAGACTATAGTTTACCTACTCAATAGAGTATCTAGTAAGACAGTTGTTGGGGACGAGATGGCTATAGAGGGGGGGGTGAATATAGACAATCACTTGCCCCTTTGAAAACTTAACACGATTTCTACAACTCAAATATCAGTAGCACAGTGGAAATAATAGAAAACAGAGTATGCAGAACACGACTAGCAAGATTGCTAACAAGGAGGGTTTACAAGGTTCGGGGATAACTTGCCCCTACTCCTTGGCGTGCCCTTGAGGTGGGTGATCCCTTGATCGTCGGCAGATCAAGCCCCGGTTAACACTGGATATGAAGCAACCTCCTTCTCGGTGGAGAAACCTCCCCACAGTGTGTTTCAAACAATGATATAGAATGAGCACAATGAAACAACAACAAGAAGGATCTTACTCAAACACTTAGCAAGGACAAAACACAACAAGCTTCCCTGAGCTCCACCCAGTGGCGATCTCACGCAGACCCCTGTCTGCTCCGTGTCTTCCCACTATCGGACTCCAAGCCTCTTGTTTTCTCCTTCAAGCGCTCAAGTATGATGATTGCTCCTCAATAGCTTTCTTAGAATGGTTGAAGAACTCAAGAACAGCAAGCTTGTTACACAGGAACTCAGGAGCACGAAAGACTGAAGAACTTGTTTTTAACTCTCCTTCTCGCGTTCCTTTTTGTTTATCCGCCAAGTGACAAGTGACAACATCTCTGTAGCTCCCAGCTACTCGTCTGCCAACGCCAGCCTCTACTGAGCCATCTCTGGACTCACTGAGCTGCCCTCAGTCGAGCTCCAGTCTGCAGCTCGCCATTGCAACCTGAGATGAGAAAGCGACAAACCTGCTCCAAGGAAAGCACTCTTTGACTTCTCCTTGAGTGTTTGAATCCTCCCCTGTCACCTGAAACTCAATCAGAGCATTAGAGCAGCAGCATATCAAATATCAGAAACACACATCAGCAAATCAGATACGATCAGACGCTCTGACCACGTCTGTCAGTGAAATTTGAATTAAAGTGATCGGTTATCGGACCGATCCAGGGTGTGTGGATCGGTCACCAGATCGATCCACTGCTTTGCTGGGATTCCCAGCTCTCGCAGCTATACACGCCTGATCGGTCCCAGACCGATCAGGGTGAAGCCTGATCGGTCACCAGATCGATCAGAAAAGATCCTGATCGGTCGCCCAGATCGATCAGGGCAAATGAACAGTAATTTTTTAATCAAATCCAAGATCCCTGATCGGTCACCGGACCGATCCAAGACTTTGATTAGCAAGGGAACTCACTCACCGTTTGCTCCCTGATCGGTCACCAGACCGATCAGGAGCAAGACAGCAAGGAAGCAGCCTGCTCCCTGATCGGTCACCGGTCCAATCAGGAGCCACACAGTAGATTCTCAATCTCACTGTGCGCTCCCTGATCGGTCACCAGTCCGATCAGACATAGCTGGATCGGTCACCAGACCGATCCACTAAGGAGCAGCGTGCCAATGTCCCTGATCGGTCACCAGACCGATCCAGCGACTCAACCCTAGCCCTCCAAGCTAGGAATTCATCCACCTTAGCCCTCCAAGCTAAGGATTTTTCAATCTAACTCTCCAAGTTGGGAATTTGCACCTAACCCTCCAAGTTAGGACTTTTCACCTAGCCCTCCAAGCTAGGACTTTTCACCTAGCCCTCCAAGCTAGGACTTTTCACCCAACTCTTCCGAGTTAGAACATCATCCAACATAGCCCTCCAAGCTAGGCACCTGACCCTCCAAGCCAGGACTTTTTCACCTAATTCTCCAGGATGAGAATTTGCACCTAACCCTCCAAGTTAGGACTTTTCACCTAGCCGTCCAAGCTAGGACTTTTCACCCAACCCTTCCGAATTAGGACTTTTCCAACACCTAGCCCTCCAAGCTAGGATTTTCCACACCTAACCTCCCAGGTTAGGATTTTCCATATCATGCCTAATCCTCGATCAGGACTTAATCATAATCATCATAATCATCACACCTAACCTCCCAGGTTAGGATTTTCCATATCATGCCTAATCTTCGATCAGGACTTAATCATAATCCACCTAACCTCCCAGATTAGGATTTTCCATATCATGCCTAATCCTCGATCAGGACTTAATTATAATTATCATAATCATCCTCCTAAACTAAAATCGTTGTCAACATCAAAACAACAATCAGGGCCAGACTGCATCAACAATCTCCCCCTTTTTGTTGTTTGACAACCCGATTTTAAGTTTAGGGATTCTCAATCAATATTCCAACTTTAGAATCATAGGGGAATCCAGATCCTCCCCCTACAACATGATCATGCTAAACTTAACTAATCCACACTCTCCCCCTTTGTCGAACACCGAAAAGGGATAAGAGGGACTGTCAAGATTAAGATGAACTCCCCCTCAATCCTAGAGGTATCCCAACTCATCAAGAATGTGATAGTTTGTGGAATGATCATACGAACACATGTGAAAAATTATAGCAAGACATAGCAATCACATGCATCATATGAGTATGAAATATAGACTCCCAAAGCATGCCATAATATCCATAAGGGTCAAATAAACATGGCAATGTAAGCATGAATATGGAAACTAACAATCATGCAGATAACAGGTACATAATCAACATGGCTTCAACAATAGTAGATAAGCATGGCAGATAAAAATATATGGGTCAAGGTATGAAAACATCCAAACAAGTAGCAAAATATGTGTGACTCAAGGTCACACCAACAAAGTCAGAGGGCATACAGTCCAAAAGTCATACAACACAGATCATGATAAAGAAGCAGATATCCGAGCTCAAGTGTCAGTAGGAGGGTCGTCATCGCGCATAAGGTCGTCCATCGTGGCATCATCAGCAGCGCCTGATCGTGGTGCAGCACTGAGAGATGATGTCCCTTCTGGAAAAGTGTGTCGACGCCACTCCTCATACATCGTGCGCTGAAGGGTGCAAGACTCCGTGACTACAGACTCAACCGTGGTCAGTCGACGATCAAAGAGACAGAAGTCCGATCGAACCTCCTCGCGCCAGGTCTCCCTCAACTGTAAGTCCTCCTGCAGAGTCCTGTCGAGCTCTGAAATCTGCCATCGGAGATCCGGATCCGGCTCGTCATAGTCATCGTCATCAGCAGCAGCGGCTGGCCCCTGACCCTGTGGACCTCCTCGTGGTAACTCCCCAAGAACCCTACCATCTTTCCAGATCAACATCCGATCGGGCCCCCGAACAATGATGCCAGACTTGGCGAAAGCACGTCGGCCAAGTCTGCAATCCTGTCGTATCATAGGCATCGTCCGACCCTTGGTAACATCAACACCTACTGACATGAGCCAGTCGGTGATGACGTGACCAAAAGGCATGTAGACAGTGCGGCGGCTGGACTCCTCTCGATAAGACAAAATGGACTGGAAGATTCTCTCCATAATATCGAAATCCGAACGGCTGTGCATGCCGTAGAGCATCAAACAGTGATAGGGTCGGATCTCAGCTAAGGGTTTGGAGGTGATTGGAAGGATACAATTTGTGATGATCTTGAATAGTATATAGCTAGTGGGAGACAGACGCAGTGCAGCAAAAGTAGGAAAGTCAGGGCCAAGCTCATCAAGACCGTCTGGACGCGGACAACCAAAGAAATACCGATGGATGGAATCAGGGGTAACGTCTGCAAAGGGTGCTAGCAGGGGATTAGGAAGGTCAGGATAGAGTGAATAAAGATTCGGTGATCGTCGACCACCCAAGTACTCAGCCAGAATCTCATATGAAAAATCAAGGTTCATCTTCCCGACACGAGTAGTGAACTCGAATCCCCCTTTAGGACCTTGTTGTAGGTTGCTGTAAAATTCAGAAACGAGGTCGTAATTTATGGTTCTTTCCAAAGAGAGAAGAAACCCCAGATTGTAATAAGTAACAATCTCCATAATAGAAGGACAGAACTCCGTTAGAAAAGGAACATCAATGGATCTGTAGGGTAAAAGTTTGAATGTCCTAGCTTGAAAGGCCTGCTCACAGGCCGCATTTGGGAACCTGGAGCTAGAAGAAGGCTGTGGCCTTCTGGAGGAAGGAGCCTTTCCCCTTGAACTTCCCTCCACAACCTCCTTTCCCTTAGATGACTTTCTAAGGAGGTTTGAATTGATCATGACACATAGATTGAAGCACAAGAATTGATCATAAGATGAGACCCAATCAAAAGATAGATATATAAAAATTTTGATCATAAGATGAGAAAGAGGGTCATGGCAAAGGCAAAAATGATCAAGACATCACAGCAAGAACAAGAACAAAAGCATGGTTAGCTTCACAAACATATATCCTAAGAGCTGTTGTGAAAGGAAAGATGAAACCAAAACTTACTTAGGCGCCATTGAAGTTTGGTTGAAAGGATTGCAAGACGGAGAAGTAACTTGCGCAAGAACTTGGAGTTCGGAGAAAACACCCGTAGAAGCCTTCGTAGAAGAGCTCGCACGCGCGTGAAGAAGGAAGACGCAAGACTCTCTCGCTCGCTCGCACAAGGTTTTGCAGACTGTTTCGGCGCTAGGGTTCGGGAAAACGAAGGTTTGGAGAGAGTTAATCGGTTGGTGGATCGGTCCACCAACCAAAATTTAATGCGGTTGATCGGATTACCGTTCGATCTGATCGCGTCCCGACCGATCAGGATACAGCCTGATCGGACTGGAATCGTCCTGATCGGTCGGATGACCGATCAGACGCGCTCCTGATCGGTCGGGTGACCGATCAGAATTCGATCAGTAGGGTCCGGAGAGAAAACTCTGAGCTCCCTGATCGGTCTGTGGACCGATCCCCACAGGGTGCCAGATCGGTCGGGAGACCGATCCAGGCTAGCTCAAAACACTTAGTCAGATTTCGGGAGATCACGGCTTGCAGATCGGTCTGTGGACCGAACATCACAGGAAGGGGTCAGATCGGTCCAGGGACCGATCAA
>JAGFNQ010000762.1:78288-125839 GCA_024364735.1 Boesenbergia rotunda
TTCTTTCAAAGTTCAAATACTACTCCCACTGTCTTTCTTTGTAAAAGAAATTCTTTTTTCCAGAAATACAGCATGCCTTGAAACAAACACCTTTTGTTCCAAGGGATGATAGAATTGGTAACCCTTTATTTCCTTAGGGTATCCAATAAATAGACATTTATCAGACTTAGCATCCAATTTGTCTGATACAGTCCACTTCACATAAGCAGGACAACCCCATATCTTAAGGTGAGTTAAGTGAGGTTTCTTACTATTCCACGTCTCATATGGAGTAGTAGAGACTACCTTGGTCGGGACTATATTTAGCAAGTAAATAGTTGTCTTAAGCGCATAGCCCCAAAAGGATTTTGGAAGAGTTGCATGATTCATCATAGATCTAACCATGTCCATCAAGGTTCGGTTACGCCTCTCAGATACACCATTATGCTGTGGTGTATATGGCGGAGTCCATTGAGACAATATCCCATTGTCCCTAAGATAATCTTGAAACTCTTGACTTAAGTATTCACCACCCCGATCGGATCGAAGTATCTTAATACTTTTGTTAAGCTGTTTCTCTACTTCATTTCTGAACTCTTTGAATTTCTCAAAAGCTTCAGATTTGTGTTTCATCAAGAACAATACCCGAATCGTGAGTGATCATCGATAAAGGTAATGAAGTAGCTATAGCCTCCTTGTGCAAGAGTTGACATTGGTCCACATACATCAGTATGTATTAGACCAAGCAATTCTCCCACTGGTTTACCTTTTCCGGAAAAGGGTAATTTGGCCATCTTGCCTTTTAAGCATGATTCATATGTATCAAATGAACTGGGTTCAAATGATTCCAGAATTCCACATCGGTGTAATTTGGTCATGCGTTTCTTACTTATATGGCCAAGACGACAATGTCACGTATAGGAGTCTATTTGATTATCTATTCGAGCACGTTTGTTGCTAACTTCGATATTGAAAATGTCACCGGATAAATCTAACGTGTAGATACCATTGCACAAAGTTCCGGTCCCATAAAGAACACCATTTAAAGTTATGTAACAACAATTGTTACTAAAAGTTAAATGATAACCCTTTTCATTCAAGCATGAAATAGATACAATGTTCTTTATTAACGAAGGAACAAAATAGCAATTATCCAACTCTAAGACAAGTCCAGTAGGGAGCTTTAGCAAATATGTTCCGATGGCAACAACAACAATCTTTGCTCCATTTCCAACTTGCAAATTCGCTTCTCCCTTGACGAGTCTTCTTCTATTCCTTAGCCCCTGTATGTCATTACATATACGTGAGCTACACCCAGTATCAAGTACCCAGGTGTATGAGGAAATAGAGTGACATTCAATAACGAAGATGCCTGAAGAGGATGGGGCATCGGATGCCTTCTTCTTCAAGGACTCAAGATAAACCTTGCAGTTTCTTCGCCAGTGGCTCTCCTTGCCACAATGATGGCAAGTGTCTTTTGGTGCTTTTTCAATCCTTTTGTCCTTAGTTAACTTATTGGTGTCCAAAATGGAACGTTAATTCAGAGAAGACATGATCAAGTGATTATCCTACAAATTGAGCTTATGTGAGAAGAATGATAAAGAATGCATCAACATACACTAATTAAATTCTATTTATTTTTCGAATTGAATAACCCTTTTTATCAATTCGGGAGATCGTAGGAACATCTCCAAGTAGGTTGATATCCAATCATAAATAAGAACAACCATGGCTGTGGCCATCAAGTTATTCTTAGCTATGAAGGTAGGTAATTATACCGATTACATATCACATATATGTAACTATCACTTTATGCTATCAACTAATTGAATATTTGCATAAATCATTGGGTTGTTAACTCATTAACAAGTATGCAATAATATACATAGCACCCAACTGCACCTCTCTTTACATCGACCTTGGCTGTGGCACAACAAATCGATGCTCCAAGCTTAAGGCTGACCCATTAATCAAGAAATAGTTTTAATATGGTTGGAGCTCATTCAACCGTTTAGTCAGGCTTGGATGTGTCCAACAACCAAAACTAAGGATTGACCTCTGACTCCAACTATATTAATCATAAACTAATTCCATGGTTTGAACATGTTGAGGTTCAAGCCGGGCATGGATGTGTCCATCAACCCAAACGAGAAACAAAACTCCGGTTCTAACCATATTAATGGAAGGTGTTGGCCTTAATATTTTGTAAGGGGTTTTGGGTCTCATCCTTTTCTTTCTAAGCACATTCATGACACATATTTATGTCATGTACTAACGATTTCCTTAATAAAGTATGTATGTGACTTAATTTATCAAATCTCATTAATTGAATTAGGAACCGAATTTCCTTATTCCAATTTCATACTTTATTCAAGGAATTGTTTTGGAAAACAATTTCCTAAATTGTCATAATCAATTTCGGAAATAATATGTTTAAGACTTTGATTTCTCTAAATCAAATCTTATTAAATTAAGAGACAGATTCCCTTAATTCAACCACATATTATTTTCATGAAAATCTTATTTAAGGAAATAAACTCTATAGGAAACAATTTTCCTAATTAATTTTGGAGACAACAATATGTAAGAAATCAAATAAGGAAATTATCGTTTGAGAATTACCTCAAAATTTTTCAAGATTTGATCACATATTTTATTTATGGACTAATTAATTACAACAAATTATTTTCTTTGGGTGGCTCCCCGAGGCTCAGATACCCAAAGAAAAGAAATTTGTCGTAAATCTAATTTGACCCGCTCCCCGAGTCATAGCCAAATTAAACTTGACAATTCTTATTCAAAATAGGAAATTAAATTACAACAACTAACTTTAATTTGAGTGGCTCCCCGAGGCACTCCCCAAAGTAAAGAATTTTGTTAATAATTTAAAAACCAATTCGAATTTAATTGTCAATTAATGTTCCATAAATTTGTCTAGACTTTCTTGAAAGAAAGTGCCCAAAATTGCGAGCTTTCCATAAATGGAAAGTTTCCAAAAAAAAAACTTTCAGAATATTTGTAAGTTTATGGTATAAAGAAAACTTACATATTTCCAAAATTAGAAATTTTTCTAAAATAGGAAAATTCTAAAATTGGAAAGTTTCCAAAAATGGGAAGTTTTCACAATTATCATAAAATTTCAGAAACTGGGATTTTTCAAAAGTTTGCAAAATTTCATGAGGATTTCCAAACTTTGAAATTCCTAAATCTAAAATTTATCATAATTGGAAAGTTTCCATAATTGGAAAATTTCCCAAAATTGAGATCATGACAAAGTTTTTCGCAAAACAATTATATGATTATGTCGAACACTAACCAGCTCTGATACCACTGTTGGGACTGGGTGCATGTTAACATGGATGCGGGTTCGTAATTTTAAAATTAATTACATGCAGCGGAAGGTTTAGCATAAATAATTTCTCAAATTATTTAACCACACATCTAAGCATGCAACCTTATATTGTGTAGACATGATCATACATTTAAAATTTTGCAGAAAGTAAACTAATTTACTTGTTACCTCGCGTAATTCGAAGGAAGGGACGAGATCCAACCGTAAGCGTCCCTTGGAAGCTCCGCCTCTATTCGCGTCCACGCCGAGTTTTCTTCGGGATGACTTCGCAAAGCCACGAGTTTCGTGCCGACAAGAACTACTAGATTCTCCAAAGGCACGACAAGAATACCAAGAGAGAGATGGAAAGACTAACCACCAAACGAAGAACGGAATCAAGATTTCGGGAGGAAGGAAGGAGTTGCGCCCGCTTCTTCTTCTTCTTCGGCAGCTGCTTGGTGGTGGCTGAAGCTCATGGCAAAAGGGGTTCCCCCTTTTAGGGCCGACGGCACTAGAGGAGGGAGAGGGAGAGAAGGAGAGAGAGAGAGGGCTTGTTTCCTTGATCTCTTAGATTGATATCCAAGCCTTGCCTTGGTTCCTTTATATAGTAGTCTCTCAATCGCCAAGTCTCCTTTTTATGGAATACATTTTTATAAGAAATTTATCATATAAATTTTTCTATGATTTATTCCATCATGCTAAGTTTTTATCATAATTTAATTTATGATAAAAGCAACCATGTCTCCCTTTTTTTCTTATGGAAAGAAATTTTTTTATATAAATTTCTTTATCATGGTAAATCAATCCATTATTGATTTTATAAAATAAAATAAACCAATCCATGGTTCATTTTAATTTCCATGAAAAATAAATTTCTTTATATAAATTTCTTTATATAAATTTCTTTATATAAATTTCTTTATATAAATTTCTTTATCATGACAAATCAATCGATTATTGATTTTATAAAATAAAATAAACCAATTCATGGTTCATTTTAATTTCCATGAAAAATAAACCAAACCTTGGTTTATTATAAAATTTATATCATCCATAATTTTATAAAACAAACCACACTTGGTTTATTTTATAAATTGAACCAAACAATTTGGTTCTCCCCTTTTGATGTGGCCGGCCAAACAAAGAGGGTGGGGACCCTCTTTGGCCGGCCAAACCCAAGCCAAGACCATATGAATTAAACTCATTTAATTCGTCCAATAAATCTTCAAAAGACTTAACCATTTTATGCTTCCGATGCGTCTCTGAAAAATTCAGATTCGACTTATCTCTCTTGATCGGAAAATCTAATTTTCAACTCGTTTTAAATCCCTCGGATTACTCGTAGTGCGTGTGACTAAATAGGCTTTCGATTTATGTTGGACGTCTATAATCAACCAATTATAGAACGATCATGAGTGACATCTAGTAGTACATCTTGACCCCCAATTAATCGAAAGATCAACGGTTGACCTCAGAAATAATTCTGAAACCCTTCAGCAGCTATAATGAGTCGTGCCCCATTCCCTTCACCATCTTATACCCACTTGGTTCAGGACACGGTCTATGTGTGTCAGTCCCCACTAGGCTGACTACGTCACACCTAGCCCAAGCAATATTTTTCTCGTCCTACGGATTTTAGTTACTCTCATGTTTCTGAGAGATTCATACTCTGAACATGTGATGCTCTGGCCAGAGGCTTCGAGTAACAATCCGACAATAGGCCTTGGGTATACATCTCCTCGCAAGGAGTGGTGAATCCTTTGTAGGTTGTTCAAACATCTTCGAGTACTTCGACTTATACCCAACCATCCTGGGTCCACACCTCCTTAGAGATGTTTGCTTAAGATGTCAAAGTATAAGTCTCCATGACCAAGATAACTTGAACACCGCAAGTCAAAGGAACATCACACTTAAGCTGCAGTAAGAACTTCATTGACATATCTATATGTAAATTACCATATGAAGTTTTACAGCCAGTCACTCCAATGAACTAGTTCCCTTAACTAGCATTCATGTTTATCTCCGGACATCCCAATGTCACCAGCCAGTGAGAATCAGCTGATTAGAGAATAACCCATGCTAGTCTCAACAGAATTGATAGTGTCCGTATTTATCAATTCATCGACTAGGGACAATTTCAATACTTCACAATTGCACATGTAGAGATAATCACTAGTTGTGAATTCATCACAAATTCTCTCATGCTGTGAATTGTATTGCGGACATTCAGTAAATGAGTTCAAGATCTCAATCAAATACACAAGCATGTATACTCAAATAGTGAATATTCATTTATTAAAATAAATGATTACAATCATAAGGCGATTGCCTTAGGACACTTCTCTCACAATACTAACATAGCTCACTAATGACACCCCATAAAAAATTCGGTAAAGTTCCTTAAAAGCAATAGGAATGAGTCTTTGCATGATTATATAGCAGTCATGACTTTTCAAACCAATCAATTAACATTCCTTCAAATCGACATATCTTCCAAGATTAGAAGCATAGCCACCTGGAAATTTCAATGATTTCAACCATTCACAAATAATATATCTCGGATCCTTAGTATCTTTGGTCCTCTACTATTTTCATCTACATCAAGAGTGGGTATTTTACAAAAAGTCACATATCATTTCTTGCATTCAGATTGTCTTCGATTTTTTCGTCGATATGCATCACTGTATTTATCATATTATCAAAAGCATTCTTCTCAATATGTATTATATCAAGATTATGATGAATCAAATGACGAAACCAATATGATAAATCCTAAATATACTCCGTTTAGTCTATTTATGTGTTCTTCCAAATTCATATGTTGTATTATATAGCTCTTCAATAACAGATGCAAAGTCAACCACTCGCCACCAAATATGTTGACAGTTAATCTCAAAGGTAGAGGTATTCTTACATTTTATTCTTAGTGAATTCATCTTTATTTCTTCTGAAATTATGATTTTGTGGTAAAAGTTATCTATGACAATCAAAATAAGTTGGCTTCTTCTCATTTTTCAATCTGATTGATTTTGATCTCACCATACATATTGAGCATCGTAAAATCCCAGCAGTACTCCGACCTGATAACATACCATAAGCAGGAAAGTCATTTATTGTCTAAAGAAGAGCAACCTTCATTACAAACGTCTGATTAGTATTGAAACGAGATTAGCACGAAAAAACGACAACAAGAATACTAGAGAACACACAAGATTTATGTGGAAAACTCTTGACGGGAAAAAAATCACGGGCAGAGGAGGAAAAATCACTATGAACTGTGGAATACAAAGTCGGCGGCTCAAAGCCTTAATACTAATACAAAACCCTAAAAATAAGCCCTTTAAATAGGGAACGATCCGTACCCTATAAGCCCGAGACCTCCACTACCACCACAGAGCCCAAAATTTTCTTCATAATTTAGTTTTCACAATATATGTCGCACCGTGATCTTTTTGGGCCAGATCAAACTGAATTCGGGTCACCAAACTCTAACAATCTTCACCTTGATGCGAATTTCACAAATCTTCAAAAGAACATTCTCCACCTTTTCCACAAAAGCCCCACAGGCAAATCTCAACATCTAGCACCAACCATATCCAAGCAATGCTTAAACTTGACTATAGGAAGTGACTTAGTCATCATATCAACAGGATTATCATGAGTACTGACCTTCCTGACAATAATATCACCACGAGCAATAACATCACGTATAAAATGATACCTCACATCAATGTGCTTTGTCCTCTCATGAAACATCTAATCCTTCGTGAGGAAAATGACACTCTGACTATCACAAAAGACTGTAGTAATCTGTAAGTCTTCGCTAAGCTCACTGAAGAGTCCTTTCAATCAAATAGCTTCCTTACAAGCTTCTGTAATAGCTATATATTCAGCTTCTGTAGTGGACAATGCAACAGTATTATGTAAAGTAGCTTTCCAACTGATAGCACAACCACTAACAGTGAACACGTACCCCGTAAGTGATCTTCTTTTATCAAGATCACCTGCAAAGTCAGAATCAACATATCCAATAACTGCATCTCTATTACTCCCAAAATGCAAACAAATATCAGAAGCCCCTCGTAAGTATCTGAAAATCCACTGAACTGCCTTCCAATGCTCTTTACCAAGATTTGTCATGTATCTACTAACTGCACTCACTACATGTGACAAATATGGGCGTGTACAAACCATATCATACATGAGAGATTCCACTGCATTAGAATATGAAACCCGTGACATATAATCAACCTCATCATCTGACTGCGGACATAAATCAGCTGAAAGTCTAAAGTGCGGAACTAACGCAGTACTAACAGACTTAGCAGTATGCATGTTAAACTGATGAAGTACTTTCTCAATATACCCTTTCTGACTTAGGTATAATTTACCTGCCTTTTTGTCTCTCAAAATCTCCATCCCAAATATTTTCTTTGCAACTCCCAAATCTTTCATCTCAAATTCTTTACTTAGTTGGGCTTTGACCTTTCTTATCTCTTCCTTATTATTGGCCGCAATCAACATATCATCAACATATAAGAGCAGATAAACAAATGATCCATCATCAGTCTTCTTAAAATAGGCACAACTGTCATAGCTGCTTCTTCTGAAATCATGAGTGATCATAAACGAATCAAACCTTTTATACCATTGCCTAGGTGACTACTTTAGACCATAAAGGAATTTTTTCAGCAAACATACATAATCCTCTTTTTTTGAAACTTCAAAACCTTCTGGTTGCTGCATATAGATATCTTCCTCAAGTACCCCATGAAAGAATGCTGTCTTCACATCCAGCTGCTGCAACTCAAAGTCATGCATGACCATAATACCAAGGAAGGCTCGAATAATACTATGCTTTACAACTGGGGAAAATACATCTGTGAAGCCTACTCCTGGAATCTGACTGAAGCCTTTAGCAACTAGTCTGGCTTTATACCTGGCTTCTTCAACTCCAGGTATTCCCTCCTTTTTTTAAAATACCCACTTGCAGCAAACAACTTTCTTACCCTTAGGTAATTTCACTAAGTCCCATGTGTCATTCTTACCAAGTGACTTCATATCCTCTTGCATAGCAATTATCCACTCACCAGAATTATCGCAGTTAATTGCTTCTGAATACGTCTCAGGTTCTTTACCGGAATCAATCTCCTCAGCCACGTTTAAAGCATAAGCGACCAAATCAACCTCTACATATCTCTGAGGGCGTCTAATTTCTCTCCGAGGCCTATCTTTTCCAATGGAATATTGTGAAGGTGCTTGTGATGAGCTCGTTCCATCCACAACATCTAAAATAGGCTCTAGAGTAGTCTCTGTAGATATCGGCCCAATCTCAATCTCCACCTGTGTGCTTGTCTTCTGCTTATCTTCCTCAGAAGGAGTTTTAGATGGAGACCCCTGAAGCATGCTAGTCTCATCAAAGACAACATCTCTACTGATGATGACTTTCCCGGTCTCTGGACACCAAAGTTTGTATCCCTTCACTCCTTATTTAAAGCTTATAAATATGCACTTCACCGAACGAGGCTCTAACTTCCCATTATCAACATGAGCATACGCAGGACATCCAAAAATTCTCAAATCAGAATAACTAGCAGGAGTACCAGACCATACCTCTTATGGAGTTTTCCTTTCAATAGCAGTTGATGGAGAGTGATTGACAAGATAATAGGCATACGCAGCGGCTTCTGCCCAGAAAAAATTTCGGTAGCCCAACATTAAGAAGCATACAACGCACCTTCTCCATCAAAGTCCTATTCATCCTCTCTGCTACACCATTCTGTTGTGAAGTATGCCGAACTGTATGATGCCTCACAATACCTTCAGCTATGCATAAGGCATTAAACTCATCAAAACAAAACTCCAATTCGTTATCAGTTCGAAGATACTTCAATTGCCTCCCCGTCTACTTCTCAATCATGACCTTCCACTCCTTAAAGGTAGTAAAAACATCACTCTTATGTTTTAAAAAGAATGCCCAAACTTTTCTTGAGAAATCATCAATAATAGTCAACATATAGAGCGCACCAGCTTTAGATGGTACTCTAGAAGGCCCCCACAAATCAGAGTGAATATAGTCTAGCATACCCTTTGTGTTATGAATGTCAACTGAGAACTTGACTCTTTTCTGCTTGCCAAAAACACAGTGCTCGTAGAACTTTAGCTTTGTAATACTTTGACAATCAAGGAGTCCTCTCTTGCTCAATTCAACCATATCATTCTCACTCATATGACCCAAACGCATATGCCAAAGTCTTGTAACATCAGAATCAGACATAGACGAACTTGCGACGGCAACATCACCTATTACTGTGGATCCCTGCAGAACATATAAACTGGCGGTTCTCCTTAGTCCCTTCATCACAACAAGAGACCCTTTATTGACCTTCACAGCTCCACCTTCACCAGTGTACTTGTACCCTTTAGAATCAAGAATACTCAAAGAGATCAAATTTCTCTTCAAATCAGGGATGTGCCTCACATCACCAAGTGTTCGAATGACACCATCAAACATCTTAATTCTGACCGTACCAATACCAGCGATTCTGCAGGACGCATTATTGCCCATCAAAATGACACCACTCGAAACCATTTCATATGTTGAAAACTAGTCTCGATTGGGACACATATAAAACGTACAGCCAGAATCAAGAATCCATTCCTCACTCTGCTTCAAATCAGCATTAGAGGCAACGAGAAGTTCACCATCACTGTGATTTTGGGCAACATCAGCCTCACCAGACTTCTCTGGTTGTTTTCCCCTCGAATTTTCACCTGCCCTTTTATTTTTATTCTGCAACTTGTAACATTTTGATTTGATGTGACCCTTCTTCTTGCTATAATTACAAATCTTATCCCTATTTCTGGATTTCAACCTGCCCCTGATATTACCACCAGAGCTTTTCTCCCAAGTCCTTCCTCGAATAATAAGACCCTCACCCTGAGCCTCAGATCCTTCGACAAGCTATTTCATTTTCTCTTTCGAAAATAATGAATTATAAACTTCATTCAAAGTAAGAGTATCACGACTATATAAAATAATATCTCTAAAAGTCGTATATGCCGAGGCTAAAGAACACAGTAAGATCAATGCTAAATCTTCATCATCATATTTGACCTCCAAAGCCTCTAGGTCAGAGACGATTTCCTTAAACATGGTCAAGTGATCTCTTAACGACGTACCTTCTGCCATGCGATGAGAATACAAATGTTGTTTCAGACCCAGTTTGCTCGTAAGACTTTTTGTCATGCACAACTGCTCCAATTTTAGCCATAGTGCAGCAGCGGATTTCTCCTTCAAAATATCCTGTAAAATCTCATTTGATAGGTGAAGGTAGATCTAAGATAGGACTTTTCGATCCTTACATTCCTTTTCCTCCTTTGTCCATGTTGAGGACATGTTGTCTATCCCGAACAGTGCGTCGTCCAAGTCCAGATGCGCTAACACCACTCGCATCTTAACCTGTCACAGCGTAAACCTGGTGTTGCAATCCAAAAGTAGAATATCATACTTCATGCTTGTCATTGTCATTAATCCCGGTTGAAATCCACAAAATCAAAACCAACTTGTCTCTGATACCACTTGAAACGAGATTAGCACGAAAAAATGACAACAATAACAATAGAGAACACACAAGATTTACATAGAAAACCCTTGACGGGAAAAAAACCACGATCAGAGGAGGAAAAATCACTATGAACGGTGGAATACAAAGTCAGCGACTCAAAGCCTTAATAATAATACAAAACCCTAAAAATAAGCCCTTTAAATAGGGAACGATCCATACCAACGGCCCGAGACCTCTGCTACCACCATAGAGCCCAAAATTTTCTTCATAATTTAGTTTTCACAATATATGTTGCACCGTGATCTTTTTGGGCCAAATCAAACTGAATTCGAGTTACCAAACTCTAACAAGTATGAACATCGTATGTAGGAAAACCTTCATCCCATAATTGTTTAAGTTCTGCAATCAGTGGTTGCATATAAATATTTATTAACTTCTTCAAATTTTACGGGTTAGGCACAACCAATGTTAAAAACATATAGGGTGTTTTTATGCACATCCCAGGTGGAAGATTATACGGAGTTAAGATAATTAGTCAACATGAATAATTTCTTCCAAATTTGCTAAACAGAGCAAAATCATCTGCACACAAACCTAATCTAATGTTTCAAATCTCCTTTGCAAATTATGGATATGCTCTATAAAATTCTTCCACGTCTCTACATTTGATGGATGACACATTAGCCCCTCTTCTATTTAATGATTTGCATGTCAAGTCATGTATTCAGCAGTTGCCTTTGAAGCATAAAGCTTGTATAACTTGGGAGTTAAGGGAAAATAAAACATTTGACTATATAATTTACATTACTATTGATTCGTTCTGTTGCTCTTGTATCTCGATTTATTACAAAATTTACAAACATTTGCATCTTCATCAACTCCCCAATATACCATACAACCATCTCTGCAAACATCAATTCTTTGCACCAAAAGACCCAATTCTTTCATAAATTTTTTCATACTATAAAAGTAATTGGGCAGTATGTGATCACTTGGCAATGTCTCTCCAATAACTTGAACAAAATCATTAAAATAATCTTACATGACATTATGCTCTACCTTGACATTCAATAGTCTTGCGGTAAGAGATAATTTAGTGTGACTACCACAACCAACCCATAATTGTTCATTAGCAGTACTCAACACTTCTTGAAATTGAAGATATGTTTCATCAACATATGGTACTTCTACCTCCTCCAATAGTGATGTATAAGTAGTAAACATTTGCTCAACTATTAGAGGATAACTATAATTTGCACCATGCATGTTGGGATTAAAATTGAGACCCACTGCATAAAATATCATCATCTGATATGGATTTAATTGATTATAATAACTCTGATCACTACCAATTGATGCTTGTATGTTGCATTGATAATCTTCATCAAATATGAATAGTTCACCATGAGATGCTCAATTATAGAAATTCAGGATAAAACTAAATCTACAAAGATGTTATTCAACTTTATCGCTAAGTAAAAATTTGTCATTATGACACTATTTTCATTGACACCTTATCTTATTGCCATCTATATACACAAATTGACAAGATACAAACTTCAAAAAATATCTTAACCCGGTGATAAACTTATCAGTTAAACTTTGATGGTCAAGTAATTTTTTTTATATATCCACCTTCTTTCATTCTGTATTTTGCTTGTTTTTCAATTTATAAGAACATGAATTGTATTTTGCTTATTTTTCAATTTATAAGAACATGAATAAAAAATTGCAAAAAAAACCAGATATGAATAACATTATTACTTTCAAATTAATTAAATTAATTGATTAATTAATTAAAGTTTAACAATTAATAGTAAAATAGTATTACATAATAAATGATTAAATTATTTAGTTTAAATTTAATTATTTACTTTATCACGAATTAATTTGGAATTTAATAATAATTTAATAAATAAATTTTAGATTTAATTAAAATAATTAATTCTTGTCAAAAAAAGTGATTAATCATTAAAATTAATGCTAAATTAAATTTCGATTTAACTCAATTAATCAAATACTTCAATTAATACTAATTAATAATTCATTACTAATTATTTATTAATTAAGGTTTAATATTTAATAAGTATTTAGTGTAAACTAAATTAATACATTAATTTAATTTGTTTGGATTAAACAATTAAATAATTTCGAATTAATTTGGTATTTAGTAACTAGTTGATTAATTAGTTTAAGGTATATTTAAAATAATTATATATTTAAATTTCTTATTTAAATTCGAGTTAAACTGATAAATTAAACAATTATTAATTTTAATTAATACTAAATTAAATTTGAAATTAAAACAATTAATTAATTTCTTCAATTAATACTAGATATTCATTAATAACTACTTAATTAATTAATTAATAATGATTTAATAGTTAATAATTATTTAGTATTAATCATGAAATTGATTATTTTATTTTGTTTAGGATTAATTAATTAATTAAGATTTTATTTGATATTTAATAATTGTTTAATTAATTATTTTATGATTTAATTAAAATAAATAAATAATTTCAAAATAAAGTGATAAATTAATTAATTAATACCCTAAAGTGATAAATTTGTTAACTACAAACAAACACATGATCTTGCAATCCAAATTGTAACCCAAAACACATGCTCCTTCAATTAATACCCTAATTGTATGTTGCAGGGTCATATAAGAATAAGCATTTTACCAAAGGGCGCACCTGAAAATGTGTATTTACCAAAATGCGTACTATAGTTTCATTTTTACCAAACGGCGCATCCATTTGAGTGAACTTCCTCTTATACCCCTTCCGCCAAGAAATGACTTTCTCAGTTCACAATTTCGAGACATCCGAACCACTTTATCAGCTTTCTCAATTTAAAATAATATTTTATGGTTCGAATGCCCCAGGGAGTCGAATTTTTTCTCCTTTCTCTCTCAGCGCATCAACATAATTGTTATTGTCGAAGGTGGAGGACATTATGCGCGCCCTAGCTGTGCTATAGTCGCTAGCTCATCGCCCTAATTCCTCCCCCCAACCAAAACCCTAGGGAAGTCTCCAAAGTGTTTGCGTGTGTCCCTGAGGCAACTTTAAGTGTTTGTGTTGAAGTCCAGAATTTCTGCACGATTAGGGTTTCTGCACGGTTTATTATTATTTTTTTTTGATAATGGCTCCAAAAAGGTTTGTGGGTGTTTCAACCTCTTCTGCCTTGGCATTATCCACCAAGGTATGTTAGCGATAATCTTAGGTCAAAACAACAAAGTTTTTACACATGTTTAAACTTATTTTTGCTTAATAAATTTGTAATGTATAAAACCTGTAGACTTCAGATAACTTTGGACAAAAATTACATTGGTGTAGTGTTTTAGGTCGCTTTAAATATTTTTTGAAGCATTTCAAATTTTAAATGATCGACACATTGTGAAGATCAAAGAGTCGCCCTTCAGTATTTTCTTGGATATACAAGAAATGCAACATATCCGTGGAATTTTGGTGAATATATTTGAAAGTTGGGATTCAACATCGCAAGTTTTTAATTCTCGGGTAACACTTTTAGTTATGAATTGTAAACACTAACTATAGTAAGATAAAACTGAGATAAAGATGACCTGAAATGATTTAATTTCGATCCATTTCAGTCTTTTCATTTCAGGCCTACCGAGGGCCTGAAATGGTTTTACTTCAGGCCCTTGGTAGGCCTGAAATAAAATCATTTCAGGCCTACCGAGGGCCTGAAGTAAAACCATTTCAGGCCCTCGGTAGGCCTGAAATGATTACATTTCAGGCCCAACGTGGGCTTAAAATTAAATCATTCAGGCCCACGTTGGGCCTGAAATGAACTTATTTCAGGTCCACGTTCAGCTTGAAATGAACTTATTTCAGGCCCATGTTGGGCCTGAAATGTAATCATTTCAGGCCCATGTTGGGCCTAAAATAAAATCATTTCAGGCCTATATTCTTGATGATAACTAAATATTTTAAATGTTTTAGGTGTACCGGTTGCATTCACCAGATGAGATGTTGCTTTGTTACTGGGTATAGTGGACCGAGATGTTTCGGTCTCTATTAATTCAACTAAAGCATCAGGTGACCTCTATCTTAATTACTTCTCAAAAGAAAAATAACCTACCAGAATAAGAGTTGAGGAGTTACTTAAATATTATTGCAAAAGTGTTGAATCAGAGGATGATGTTTTATTAGTGTGTAAATTCTATATTTTGTATATATTTGTTTGTGTTTTATTTTCGTCTAGTACATATAAAGTCCCTTTAGGTCTTGTAGATATAGTAGATGATTATGAGAATTTTGCTAGATTCAACTAGGTGGAAGCCATCCATCAATTTTTGTCTCCACAATTATCTAAGATTGGGGACTTATTTTCATCAACTCAGGGATACCAGACCAGTACCAACCTCCCTTACCTAAAGGGATTTGCTGGGCTTTTGGCAGTGAGTAGAATTTTCTTGTTAAATTTTATAATATTTTGCTGTTGTTAATGTAATTGGGTGGAAAACTTGGTGTAGGCATGGTTTTTGGAGCATGTACCAATTTAAAAACTATACAATGTTTAAGGACCCCGAATAAATAAGTGAAGGAATATTCCTTCGCATATTAGTAGGGTGAGGGCCCTTGTCGACTGACTCTCACCCGAAGAGGTAATTATTCTAAACTGTGACCTATCTTAGTTTGATGTGGAGGCAGTAACATTTGTGTACTTGTTAATTGACAGATGATGATTGAAATAATTCCTAGCCTAAATGAAAAAACATTGTTTGAGAACCTTGATATTGGTGATGACATTCCACGGCCAATGGAGACATCACAAGGAGGTGAAACAGAAGCTATACGGTAATGTGGTGACTGCATTCTTAAAGATAACCGAATCAAGGAGCTAATAGAGGAGAACATTGCTTTGAATGAAAGGGTTAAGGAATTACTTTCAATAATTGAAAAAAGGGCATGGAGGCTCAAGAAAGCTATCCTGTAGTCGATCCTCTTTCTGATCCAGTAGCTTGTAGAACAAAGAGAGGACATGCCCGAAGTTAGTAAGATTACAGGGATACTCCAATTGGTAGTCCATTATGACACCAGCTATTACCTAAGGGGAAGCAGAGCAAGAAACAAATATCAGATGTCATGGACAAGGGAAAAAGGAAAATTAGTGAGGATGATATGGATGAAGCAAGAGAAACCATAACTATAATGGAAGTCATGTCTGAAAAAGACATAGAGGAGGAAACAAAAAGGATCTCCGAACACTACAAAATGAGACAACAAGGCATTGATGTATGTGATTTACTTTCATATAAAATAGGTCAATTTTATTGAATTTGGTCATTAATTAGTTTTTTAAAATTTATCGATGTAGTTTGTGAAGAAGCATTTTATGAATTCAAAGAAGAAAAATCAAGATAAAGATGTGGTCTACCTGATAAATAAATTGGAGAACCTAAAGTAAGTTAGGGCATATAGTTTCGTTAATATATCTTGTTCTTTAATATATAATAATCTTATCAATTACCTTGGCAGGGTGGTAACTGAATTTATTTGGGAGGATGCACCCTTTGCTTTGAATATGCATTCATTCTTACAAATCCTGAATGGAGAGGTTTTTACAAAAGGCGAGATAATTGATGCCTTTTGTAAAATTATATTTAGGGGAGCATCCGCATGTGGTAGGCCATACAACAAGTCAATATATTGTTCAACCTTCTACACAGTAAGTGATCTAAATGAATTTAGAAGATATATTGTAGAAGACCTAATATTATGATTTGGTTATTAATAATTTTGTCTGTGCATTTTTTTAGTCATCAATAAGATCCTCAAGAAAGTTTTCCCTGCAACAAGTGATGAAGACAGTATAATAGATCAAGGGTTTAGATATATTTTAATACCTTTGTGTAGTGATAATGCACACTTTCACTTGTTGGCGGTGGATACAGAATTCATGACTTTTAATCATTTAAATTCTCTTACCAGTGACCATAAATATAAGAATGAATTTGACTCAGCGGTGAGCAACCATTATTCATTTTTATGTTAATCATTTAGTCTAAAATGGCATTGATGGTGATTTTTAAATTCATGATATTAATTACAGGTAAAAGAACTAAAATAATATACTCCGAGGAACTTACAGCTATTCATTCATATCTACAAAGTCATCATCCCTTGAACAAATGGGCCTCCGTCAGACTAAATTGTCCCCAACAAGAATATAGGTAAGTAATGTGGATGAGTTTAAATTTAAAAGTATTTTATAAACCTACTGATTGAAATCAAAATTACCGTTGTGTTTTTCAGCGTGGGCTGTGCCTTTTTCTATGTAATACGTTCGATGTCTCCTATACGATGAGAAGATGGATTTCAAACAAGGAGACATGAGGAAAATGAGATTTTATCTCACAGTTAATATTCTGAGGGACATGTGTTGTAAAACATGAGACTAAATATCCATGTATTATTGTCAAAAACATCCTATGCTGTTGTTTGAGCTCCAGTTGTATGGAAAAAACTAAATATGTAGATGTTGTCATATCAATATAATTGTATGTTAAGAAAAACAATTGTGTGCTGTTGATTCACCTCCAGTTGCTGCAATGTTCTGTGCCAACTGATACGGTAAGATAACATAACTGATAATGATTGGGACTAAGTTTGGACACCAGAAATAACATCTCTTTGGTAAACTCTAAATAGTAATATCGAGTATGGACAAATCCAAGTATCGAAGGTCCATTAGTGGGTTTCCACCGAAACCCACTGATGGACATACAACACTCCTATTGCAACAAAATCTGAAAATATGACTTTATGGTCTGCAAGGAATCGAATTTTGCTATGCATTCTGTATTTATGTAGTATCAAGATTTTGTCTACGATACATTTAATAAACTTGTTTCTAGTTTAATAAACTGTAAGCCTGTGTTGATAAAATTTAATAATTAAATAAAATGAGAGGATTTTGTCACATCTTGTAGAATTATATAGAATATTATTATATAAATCATTATTTTAATTAATCATGATTAAATTTTATATAAAATAATTTAAAATAGGGATACAATCTAGAATCCAAGTAGGGGTTGAAGTCAATTTATTTCAGGCCCACGGTGGGCCTGAAATAACTTCATTTCAGGCCCAGGTTGGGCCTGAAATAATATTAATTCAGGCCTAACCCAACGTGGGCCTGAACTGGTATGATTTCAGGCCCTCTGCTAACCCTAAAACCCCTCTGATTGAAGGTCCTGTGCAAATCAAATATGAATATTCTTTTTACAAATAATAAACTGAGTAAAATATATGAAAAAGACCAAAATATTTGTAGTTGTATAGATGTATAAATATGACTGCATCTTTCTGTGCCAACTGATACGGTTAGAGAACATAATTGATAATTATTGGTACTAAGTGTGCACATCAGAAATAACATCTCCTAGGTAAATTCTAAATAGAGATATCAAGTATGGAGAAATCTAAGTATCCTAGGTCCATCAGTGGGTTTCAGTGGAAACCCATTGATTCAACCTAGAAAACTCTTATTGCAATATAATTTATAATTATTAAAAGTTTGGACACCAAAAATATCATCTCCTAGCTCAACTCTAACTATTGATATGGGGTTTTGAGAAATCCAAATATCCTAGGTCCATCAGTGGGTTTTGGTGAAAACCCACTGACAGACCTAAAAAACTCCTATTGCAACATAATTTATAATCATTAGAAGGTTGGATACCAAAAATATCATCTCCTAGCTCAACTCTAACTATTGATATAAGGTTTTGAGAAATTCAAATATTCTAGGTCCATCAGTGGGTTTTGGTGAAAACCCACTTACAGACCTAAAAAACTCCTATTGCAACATAATTTCTAATCATTAGAAGTTTGGACACCAAAAATACCATCTCCTAGCTCAACTCTAACTATTGATATTGGGTTTTGATAAATCCAAATATCCTAGGTTCATCAGTGGATTTTGGTGAAAACCCACTCACAGACCTAAAAAACTCCTATTGCAACATAATTTATAATCCTTAGAAGTTTAGACACCAAAAATACCATCTTCTAGCTCAACTCTAACTATTGGTATGGGGTTTTCAGAAATCCAAATATCTTAGGTCCATCAGTGGGGTTCGGTGGAAACCCACTGATGGACCTACAAAACTCCTTCTGTGCCAAATTTTTAAAATATGAATTCATGGTGTGCAAGGAATCAAATTATGGTATGCATTGTGTTTTTAGGTACTCTCCAGGTGGAATCCTCTTGTTTCAACTTTAAACAAATGTAAGCCTGTTTTGATCATACCTGAGTATTAAAATCAAATGAGAGGATTTTGTAACTTGTACAATTATTTAAAAGATTACCCTACAATTTTATAAGTTAATAAATCATGATTACATATTTGGAATATATTTAAAATGGAAAAAAATCAGTTCACGTTCGGCCTCTAGTGATCCGAATTGAGGCCCAATGTGAGCCTGAATATCTCAGATTTTAGGTCCACAGTGGGCCTGAATCTCTCTGATTTCAGGCCTACGGTGGGCCTGAAATATGTAGTTTTCAGGCCCTATGAAAAAAATAAAAATATGATATAAATACAAAATCAATAAAATTAAAATTAAATCAGAGTAATATATGAACATGGACAAAATTTGTTTAAGTTATATAGATGTTATATCTTCGAAATAAAAATCAAATCAAATTTAAATGAGAGTAGTTCAATTTTTTTTAAATTTTAATAATAATTAATACATATACTAAATAAGGCCCGCGTAGGGCCTGAAATCCTCTTATATCAGGCCCAGCAGTGACCGAGCCTAGTGGCTAGCAATCGTCTTTTAGCTCCTGTTTTCTTGGCATTTGAAGGTAACGTGCTTTCCTCCATTGGAGTCGTGTGGTCGACATCCTCGTCATCAGACTAGTGAAATTGTACGTACCCTAACATTTAGTTTTTCATTTCAGTATTTGCTTTTCACTTAGGGTTTGTGGTAGTCTTTACTCGTTGACCGAATATGGGGAGGCCCTTTATGTACAAAATCTAAGTGTTATATTTGTTTGTCTCTCATTGTTGTTTGATGGTTGCTAAATTCGGGATGACTCCAAAAAGATCATCATCAAAGCAAGCAACTCCAAAAAAATTAAACAAACAGCAAGGCGCTGGTGGAAGTAAAAAAAATAGTTGACACAAGGAAAAAGCAAAATGCGTAACGAGTATACAAGTTTTGTCAACAGAGGTCGAAATAAACGAATGAACTAGAAAAGTAGCCTTTGCCATTTCAAAAATTTTATTGATTCTATTCCACCCACACTAGCACAAGAACAGTTGATCCGAGATACACCCTTTTCATGGGTCCTCGACCTCCCTAATAGTTCTTGTGTAAGACCCCAGGTCTAGAATATATTTGATAATTGGGATCAAGAAGAATAGAGCTTTATATTCCACGGGAAAAAACTTAAATTCACAAAGGTTGATATATCACTTATTCTTGGGCTACATGACAATGGAGAAATAGTCGAACTTGATTTGAACGAGGCCTCCAACCCACTGTACAAGCAGTATTTCGAAGAGTCAGGTTGTTCTGCCAAGCATTTGGAGAAACTGATAATGAAGTCTAGAGCCAATGACAAGCTCTACTGTTAGTTGTATATACTCTATTTTTTTTGCTATAGTACTATTTTGTGGTACTAGCAGCATAGTTGTCATTCCTGCCCTCTCACTAATTGACTGTGTAGATAATTTTGACAACCTACAAACCTATAATTGGTGCAACGCCGTGTACAATTTCATGGCTCCTCAGTTGGAAGCCATTGGAAAAGAGGTTACATTAAGGCATAGACCACATGTAGGTGATTCAACCCAAACGACCAAGGCTCCCTTGCTCAAGGGATTCCCAAATATTTTGGCTGTAAGTTAGAGTATATATACCTGCTCATATATGTTATGATGGATATTAATTACTGTATATAATCATGTTACAGGTATGAGTGAGTGAACATATTACTATTGCTGCTCCAGAACATCCTCATAGATTGCCAAGAATCCTTCGGTGGAGTTGGCCTAAGGCTCATGTTGAGAGTGTCAAAAGGATGATTGACTGTGTGGCCACAAATTTAATTATTGTTGATTTAATTCTGGCTGAGTCAGAGCTGGATTTGGCACCTCACTACTCTCCTCCAACTCAAGCACTAGAGGTATAGTGTGAGGTATTACAGCAGGCAGCAGAAGGAAGCCTACACGGATTAGAAATGGAAGCCTGCAATCAGTGTATTGAAAAGCAAGAGCAAATTGAGACCTTACAACAACAATTAACTATAGCTCTTAAAAGTTTAGAGGATGTTAAAATGGAGATGGCAACAACCATCAGTGAGAAGGATGAAATAATTGCTCAGAAGGATACAATAATTGCTGAGAAGGATTCCGAGCTTAAACAGAAAGATGATCACCACAAAAGAATGATAATTGTACAAGATAACATCATAGATCATGCTGACTAGAGAATCCGGAAGCTGAATAAACAATTGGAAAGCAAGGGCTCAGATGACGCTAAGCCACTTCCCAAAAAAAGAAAATAACTCAGATAAGACCACCCTACGAGGGCAAAGGCAAAGGCAAAGGCAAAGGCAAAGAGATTGTTCAGGATGAGGAAGAGGATGATGATGAGGAAGAGGATGAAGATGAAGATGACGAGCCTCCTGCCCCATCAATGTCAGAAACTATAATGCAAACAACAAAATCTGCAACCTCAACCCAAACACAAATTTCTGATCAACAAGCAGCTAAAATAAAAGAAATTCAAAAGGTCAAAAGCAAAATCTTGAAGAATATCAGGGCATTTTTTTAAGAAGAATAAAGATGCAGAGATTGCAAAAACATTATTAAAGCTTAGTAAATTAAAGTGAGTTAGTTGCTATTGCGATTGCATAATAATGTAAAATAATGATGATTATTGCCATTCATAAATAAAATTTAATCATTCCCTTGTTATTAAGTTGCTTAAATTTTTTTCATGTAGGTTTTTGTTGAATCCAGTATGGTCCAATGGGACCTTTTCATTAGATATACAATCATTTTTGACTATATTTGATTGGAATGACTACACCAACGGAGATTGCATAAATACTTACTGGACTATTCTAGTAAATAAAGCAAAATCCTGTAACTCACCTTACCACCCCTCTATATTCTGTGGGGTGGGGTTAGATGTAAGTCAATTAGCACCTTGTTTTGTTGTGTTTTTCTAAGATTTAGTCTACTAACACTTCCATTTTAATAAACATAGGAACTGTTTGAGGTGATGCACGCTGCAGCATTTGAACAAACTATTGCTACTGATACAGATAAGCCAATTAGATATATCATAAGTCCATTAAATAATGCAGATGATCATTAGCATCTATTGGTTATTGACCTCGAGGAAGGTAATATCCTGCATTATAATTCTCTCGGCGCCACAGAAGGGTACACTGTCAAATTTGAGAAAACAGTAAGTTTTATATTTGATATATAAACCATTACAAATAGTTTAAATGGAATATATTTATTACTAATGTAATTTGTGTGTAGGTGGTGTTTTTCAAAAATATGAACTGGTCATATTATACGAGATGGAATAAAGGATTACCTTCCATATCGGGGAAAGACTTTAATAAAATTATAGTAGAAGGACCCACCCAAAGCAGATCGTAAGATCATGTTTATTTTGGTTTAAAAAAACATAATCTTTCATGGTTGGATTTATATGCTAACAACAATTTAAATATTGATTTTTTCAGGTTGGATTGTGCTTTTTTCCTTATGCGCTATACTGAAAGTCTGGTGTTTCAAAGATCTACAGAGTTTAACCAAAAGCAAATGAAACCTTATTGATTTCAGGTGGGATATAAAATTATAAGAGATAAGTTCTGCAAGTTAAATATGTAAATATTGGTTTTGTTAATACAATGCATATGTCATGAGAAACATTGTATATTTGTAGTTATAATGTATGTAATCCTTTTGAAATCAATGGAACATTACTTTCGATCGTTGTTGTTGTGTCATCTGTAATCTATAATCTGTTCAAGTTGTCGATAGCATCAGTAATATTGAAACTTGCTTTTGCTGTAATAATTTGAATTCAGGCCCACGGTAGACCTGAAACAATCTGATTTCAGGCCCACGCTTGGCCTGAATCAATCATATTCAGGCCCACGCAGAGCCTGAAATAATCTAATTTTAGGTCCACGTTGGGCCTGAAATAATTTGTATTCAAGCCTAAGGTGGGCCTGAAATAATCTCATTTCAGGCCCACGTTGGGCCTGAAACAATCATATTCAGGCCCACCCAGGGCCTGAAATAATGTGATTCAGGCCCACGCTGGGCCTGAAGTAATCTAATTTCAGGCCCACGTTGGGCCTGAAATCCTCTGATTTCAGGCTCAACGTGGATCTGAAATCAGATGATCAAAATATTATATACATTTATTAAATTTATTTTTCATAATATTTAATAATGTTTTATCAAATTAAATATTTATAGGGCAATCTTTTATATAAATGTACAAGTTGTGACAAAAATTTATTAAATTATAATTGAAATACTTAGGTATGATTAAAATATGCTTACATTTGTTTAAAGTTGAAACAAGAAGGTTCCACCTAGAGAGTACCTAAATACACATCGCATACCACAATTGGATTCCTTGCATATCATTAACTCATATTTTCAGAATTTGGCACAGAAGGAATTTTGTAGGTCCATAAGTGGGTTTCGATGGAAACCCACTGATGGACCTAGGATATTTGGATTTATCAAAACTCAATATTATTAGTTTGAGTTTAGCTAGGAGATGGTGTTTTTGATGTCCAAACATAGTCCTAATGATTATCGATTATGTGTTTATACAGTATCAGTTGGCACATAACAATGCATCAACACAACAGAAATCAGATGGCCTCAAATCAGAGATATTCAGAAAACAGAGGACTTCAGGACTTCAAGACCTGAAATATAATTATTGCAGGCCCAATGTGGTAAATCACAGGACTTCAGGACTGATCTATTCTGCTTACATTGAATTAGACAAGGTGAAATGTATCATAATATTGGAATACCTCTTCAAGTGATAACATTAACAAAAACTAGTTTTTTGACAATACTATGGTTGTACAATATACAAAATATATACATTCATTTCTCCTCCTTACAAAATATACACTTCAATCAGAATATTCTTGCAATACATATACCAAGTAACTCAAGACCCTGGGGCTGGTGGCATTTTACATGTCCTTCTATTATGGCTAAGTTGTTTGCAGTGGTTGCATTTTAATTTTACCTTGCCATTGTGTCTCGACTCAATCTGTGCCTTATTTCGTCTGCCGGGCTGCACAAGGCTACGGGGACATAGAGCTATAATGTCGTTTACGCTCCTAGGCCAAAACTGCTTGCTTCTACAAGGGTAAATACGATCCATGTAAACCCACTTCTAATTTTCTGAATAAAAATAATGCTCATAATATGGGAGTGTATCCATGTTCCTGTGAATGATGACCGCAATAGCATATGAGCAAGGGAGTCCTGAAATTTGAAACTCCTCACATTGACAATATTTTTTTTTCCAAATCAACAATGTATGAAGCGCCCCATGTTTCTACTTCCATTTCTAATTAAGAGTAAGGGTGAACCTTATATGCTCTAGCTTTCTCTCTCCTTGAATCCATTTCTTTTGTAGCATAAGGTGTCAAAGCAACATGCCATTTGGAGACTTCCTCTCTACGATTATAGAACCATTGAGCTACCTTTCTTCTTGTATTATCAATTAACCTGTTTATGGGAAGCTCACGTGTAGACTTAAACAAAGCATTTAAGCTCTCCACATAATTCGTGGTAAGCATTCTGTACCTTCTCCCAGTAAAGTGTGCATTAGCCCACCTTTTAGGGTCAATGTTCTGAAGCCACTTATGGGCATCCGGATGTTTTTCAAGTATTGTCTGCATTATCATATCATATTGGAGTGTTGTGTTTGCTCGTGCTGCTGCCCAAAACAAACCTAAAGCAGCTCTACTTCCAGTATCAGTTACCATATTACAAGACATGTGGTGGCAACAAAAAGTAGTGTAGACTTTTCTAACTGCTGATATAATGTCATGATGATTATCTGATACTATGGTCATTAAGTATTCATCGACAGCAAAGAACCTCTTTGTATGCTCCAAAAACCACTCCCATGTAGACCCACATTCAACTTCAGCTATTCCAAAGGCAACTGGGAGAACATTGTCATTACCATCAATCGCCGTAGCAATCAACAATACACCCGGATACTTCCCTCTTAGATGTGTGGCATCAATTCTGATAAGTCTACGCAAATAAGACCTAAACACCCTTCGGCAAGCACCAAAACCCCAAAAACACTGCTGGAACTCATTGTTACCATTCTTGCATAGTGCCACATAAGTTTCAGAATTTCTAGCTCTTAACTCATGCAGATATTGTGGAAGATTGATAACTACTATTTTGTTGATTAATTTAGGCTCTCAAATCCATGTTTTGATCCCTTTTTATATGCTTAAGTTTGCATTTACATGAGATTCCATGAATTATTGCTATTTTAGCTTGTGATTCAAATCTTTATATATTTGAGATATTTTGGCACTAAAATTTGAATCTAATTTTGTAGGCTTGAATGATCATGGACCTAGATCAGATTGGATCAGACTTGAGTTCAGAATTGGCTTCGATCAAGGGGATCAAGAGATGGATCAATGTGGGCCGTCCTATCAAGAAACGGGGTGATCTGAGCTATTTATCAACTTCTGATCAATCCGAGCTCAATATAGAGTTAATCATGAACATAGATCAAGATCTGAGAGTTTGGGCCAAATCAGAAGTCATCTGACCGTTGGATCAAGCTTAAGAGGAGTCTAGACCGTCCATTCAAGAGGCAGTGAGATCTGAGTCATCCGTTGCAAATCTGATCGATCCGAGCTGAGGAGAAGCATATCCTGACCCTTGATGGAGATCTGGAGAGTTTGGGTATGATCTGACTTGATCTGACCATTGGATGAGGCGAGGATGATCACAGTCGTCCAATTTCAAATGGGATTAATTAAAGAGCTATGATAGGGAGAGTGAAAATGGGAGAATGAATGGTAGAGTGAATGATGTGACACTTGAGTGAATGACGTGGCACTTTACATGCACACGATCGATTATCGCTTGGACACCATCGGCGGCTTTCGGCCGCTGCCCCGAATCGAACTATACCCTGGGGGGCACGATGAACCCGTCGGAGAACGCTGCATACAAAGTGCCACGTCATTCACTCTACCATTCACTCTCCCATTTTCACTCTCCCTATCATTTTTCTTAATTAAATGAGGAATTCCCTCTCCGCTGAAGTGTCATCGCCAGATCGTGAGTTTTCCCTGTTTTCGAGTTCTTCAGTTTCTTCGTCGATTTCTTTGCTATTTTCTTCTCTGATCGCGCGGCCAACACCAGATTTGTTTGTTTGCAAGGTTTCAGATCATTGAGGTAGTTTTCATGTTTAGTTTACTAATCCAAATCTCGCAGTTGAAGGAACTAAGGTGAGGGTTTCGTCGGAGCTGCTGTCCTACCGATTGATCCTTGTTGATCGCCGAATTTCGTCGTCCGGAGCTGTCGAAGCTTGAGAGGGGTTCTCGAAAGTATCTTGATGGTTTCTGAGCTCGATCGCCAACCAGCCGATTGAGAAGGAAGAGATTGGGGATAGTTTTCAGCTACTGATCGTTTACCGCGATCGGACAGAGGCGCTTCTGATAGGTCCCGTGACCGATCAGAAGAGGTCCTGATCGGTCCCGTGACCGATCAGGAAGAGCAGTTCATTCCAATTCATTGCGAACTGATCAAAGGAAGTTTACTTCATTGATTTTTGAGTTCAGAGGGTTTCTAGCTCATCTTTTGTGTGACGACAAAGGGAAGTCTTGACGATAAACTGATTTGGTGTTCAAATTTAGGATAATTTTGGTTTTAGCTCTTATTTCTTCAAGTTGTTTTAGATTGTTTCCTTTACACTTCAAGTCAAGTTCTTAAGCAATGTTTTGATTTAGTTTTTATTATCTTGCAATTAATTCCTTGCAATTAATTCCCTGCAATTAATTCCCTGCAATTAGTTCTTACATTTCAATGTCTTCGTTTGAATTTAATTGCTAAGTTATTAAATAGGTTAAGTTTAGTTTCCGCAATTTCTTAATTCATTTCTGCTTAGTTAAGTCTATTTTGTTCCGAATTGTTATTTCATTCCTTGTCGCAAAAACCCCCATTTTATTAGAAAACCCAAATCATCAAACGACAACAATTTCAAGCTTGAGTTAAACACTCTTAACTAGTCCTTGGAAAAATATGACTTGAGGCCCCTGTACTACATTTTATTTTGTGAGCTAAGGGTTTTCAACTTATAAATATCTAAATTTGAGACTCATTCGTGACACTAGTTATTGGGTCCATCAAAGATCTCTATATGCCTCATCATAATCTCCGACGACCTTTTTCAATGCTTTCTCCCTAGCTATGTATGCTTTTCTGTATGATATGTGTTGGATCGAGAGAATACGATAGAGGGGGGGGGGTGAATATCATAAACCGTGTTCAGATTTAGAGAGAGAATGCATAGCGGAAAATTAACACAAAAACCAAACGCAAACACATGGATTTTACTTGGTTCGGAGTCGCGGTCGGCTCCTACTCCAAGGCCCACGGTCCTTGACTGTTTACTACGGGCAATACTATAATCGTGCAAAATCTTACAAACAGTTGTACAGAAGTAAGTGCAGTAAGAATGCAATTAAGAATTGACTCTTCGTTACCGACGCCCGGTGTAGATCGTTCTTCGGTGCGTAGGGTCGTCGTTAGTGCTAGAATCTCGAGATGGAGGATTTCTGGAGCAGAGCGCCTGAGTTGAAGAGCGTATTGGCGTTGAAAAACTTGTTATTTGAAGCCTTGGGGTCGAGGGGCTATTTATAGCCTCCTGGGGCGCTCTGAACGTTGGGGGTGCCCCCCACGTGTTAGCCGATCCGAACAAGTCTCGGTTGTTGATGCAGTCTGACCCTGATTGTTGTTTTGGTGTTGCACCGATTTTAGTTTAGGTTTATGATGATTATGGTTAAGTCCTGATCGGGGATTATGCATGTTATGGAAAATCCTAGCTTGGAGGGCTAGGTGTTAGAAAATCCTAACCTGGAGGGTTAGGTGTGGAAAATCCTAGCTTGGAGGGCTAGGTGTTGAAAAGTCCTAATTCGGAAAGGTAGGTTGAAAATTCCTAGCTTGGAGGGCTAGGTGAAAAGTCCCAACTTGGAGGGTTAGGTGAAAAGTCCCAACTTGGAGGGTTAGGTGAAAAATCCTGGCTTGGAGGGTCAGGTCCTAGCTTGGAGGGCTAGGTGTGGAAAAGTCTTGACTCGGAAGGTTGGGTGAAAAGTCCTAGCTTGGAGGGCTAGGTGAAAAGTCCTAACTTGGAGGGTTAGGTGAAAAGTCCCAACTGGAGGGTTAGGTGAAAAATCCTGGCTTGGAGGGTCAGGTCCTAGCTTGGAGGGCTAGGATGGATGAAACCCTAGCTTGTAGGGCTAGGTTGGAGCCCCTGGATCGGTCTGGTGACCGATCAGGGAGTTGGCACGGTGCTCCTTCGTGGATCGGTCTGGTGACCGATCCAGCGATGGCTGATCGGTCTGGTGACCGATTAGGGAGTATGCATTTCACCCACTGCTTGGCTCCTGATCGGTCTGGTGACCGATCAGGGAGCACACAGTGAGGTTGAGTTCCCCTACTGATCTGCTCCTGATCGGTCTGGTGACCGATCTGGATCACTATGCAGATCGTTCTGGAGAACGATCCAGCGTCACGAATTCCTCACTATGATCGATCAGGATGGAGCCTGATCGGTCTAGTCATGACCTGATCGGTCCGGTGACCAATCAGGAGGTTTGGACTGCGAAGCTTAGAAATTGCCCGGCAAAGGGGTGGATCGGTCTGGTGATCGATCCACAACCTGGGATCGGTCTGGTGATCTGTCCAAGAGAGTCCCAGAGAAATCGCGATTTCTGATTGAGAGTTGGGGACCAATCAGGATGGAGCCTGATCGGTCTGAACCCAGCCTGATCGGTCTGGTGACCGATCAGGAGGCTCTCTGATCGGTCCAGTGACCGATCACTTTAATTCAAAATGCACTGTCAGGCGCTCTGATCGCGTCTGAATGTATCTGATTCTCTGCGCTTCATCTCTGATGCTTGATTTTCTGTTTGATATACTGCTCTAATGATCTGATTAAGCTGCAGGTAATAGGGGAGGATTCAAACACTCAAGGAGAGTCAATGGATGTCTTTCCTTGGAGCAGGTTTGTCCGTTTTCCATCTCAGGTTGCAACGGCTGGAGCTGCTGACTGGAACTTGGCTAAGGGAAGCTTAGGGAGTCCAGGGAGAGCTCAGTGGTAGCTGGCGTTGGCAGGTAAGTAGCTGGAGGCTGCTGTGAGATGGTGTCACCTGTGCTCAGTGGAGAAACAAAAGGGCGTAGAGGAGAAGAGCAGATAGGGTTCACTGAATCAACTTCTGGCTTGTTCTTGCTACGCATTTGTGTTCTCCACACTTTGCTTGTGTGTTTTGAAGTTTCATCATCTTGAGCAAGCATCTGCAATCAGTGAAGCAACCGTCCCTTACTTGAGCGCTTGGAGGAAGGAACAAGAGACTTTGAGTCCAACAGCGAGAAGACACAGAGAAAGGGTTCTTGCGTGAGATCGTCGCTGGGTGGAGCTCGGGAGAAGCTTGCTGTGTTCTTGTCTTTGCTAAGTGCTAAGTAAGATCTTTCTTGTGTTTCATTGTGCTTAAAACTATATCCTTGATTGAAACGCTGTGGAGAGGTTACTCCACCGAGAAGGAGGTTGCTTTCTATCCGGTGTTCACCGGGGCCTGATCTGCCGACGATCAAGGGATCGCCCACCTTACGGTCACGCCAAGGAGTAGGGGCATGTTATCCCCGAACCTTGTAAACCCTCCTTGTTAGCGATCTTGCTAGTTGTGTTAGTTTGCTTTCGTTTTCTGTTTTTCTGCATACTCTGTTTTTGCTACTTCCGCTGTGCTACTAACAAATCGAAGTGCAGAAATTCGCTAAGTGTTAAAGTTCAAGTATTTGGCTATATTCACCCCCCCTCTCTAGCCATCCGGGTTCCAACAAGTGGTATCAAAGCTTGGGGCTCTGTTTTTACGGATTAGCACCACCCGACCTCCTTTCTTTGATGGTGCTGATTTTCAATATTGGAGATCAAAGATGGAGTATTATCTCAAGATGGATATCAATACTTGGTTCGCGGTGAAGGAGGGTTTCACTCCTCCAAAGGATGATGAAGGCAAAGAACTTGAGTCTTGGCGGTGGACGGCCGAACAAACTCGAAAGAGTGAAGCCGACGCGAAGGCGGTCGTCACTCTACAATGCGGCATGAACAAAGACCAACTCATCAAGGTTGGTCCATTCACAAGTGCAAAAGACTTGTGGAACAAGCTCATCGAACTCCACGAGGGCACTCGAGATTCAAGAATCGCCAAGAGGGACTTGTTCCTCAATCAACTTCAAAATCTCTCCATGAAGGAGAATGAAACCGTAAGTGAGTTACATAGCCGGTTCAAGGAGGTCCTCAATGGGCTTCATTCGATTGATGAAAAGGTCGAGAATCGCAACCTTATGAGGTATGTATTGAAAGCATTTCCAAGGAATGCTTTGTGGTCATCCATGGTGGATGCCTACAAAGTCTCCAAGGATTTATCAATTGTTAAGTTAGATGATTTGTTTTGTGAAATGGAATTGCATGAAATGGCTAACAAAGGCCCCAAGGAGAAGGGGATTACCTTAGTTGCAGGGGACCGATCCAACAAGAAGAAGAAGGAGAAAAAGAAGGAGAAGGAGGTCTCCTCATCCTCTTCCGAGTCCGATTCCGAGGAAGATGGCAGTGGGTCTTCTTCCTCCGAGATGACAAACTTTGTGAGAAGAATGATGAGAAGGGGTCGACGCTTCAAGGGTAAAGGTAATCCTAGTGAAGCTAAAGTTGATAAAACTAATGTATCTTGTTTTGAGTGTGGTAGGAAAGGGCACTTCAAGAGTGAATGCCCAAAGCTAAAGAAGAAGGAGGAGAAATCCAAAAGGAAAGAAGAAAAATCCAAGAAGAAGAAAAAGGCCTTGAAGGCCACTTGGGATGAATCCTCTTCAAGCTCATCCGTTGAAGAGAAGGAGGAGAAGAGCACAAGGCATGTGGCACTCATGGCATTGGGAGATCAAGAGAGCAGTGATAAATCTTCCAACTCCTCAAACGCGGCTTCATCATCTTCGGATGATGAAGTGGTAACTTCTCCCGAACTTGAGAAATGTTATAGAGCAATTGCATGTTTAACCAATATGTTAAAGAAGTCAAAAATTAAGGTTAAAACATTGCAATTGGAAATTGAACAATTAAAAGCATCTAGGGATGATAACATAGATGACTTGCATGTTGAGATGTTAGAGGATGAGATTAAATCATTGAAACTTGAGGTTGAAAATTTGAAATCCTCTAAGGTTGAGGATGTAGATGATTTGCATGATGAATTGCTAGAAGAAGAAAATAAATCATTGAAGAGTGAAGTTGAGAGACTCAAGAATATTCTTGAGAAGTTCTCAACTAGCTCTAAGACCCTAAACATGATATTGAATGCCCAAAGGGCAGTCTACAATAGGGCCGGTATTGGTTACCGACCCAAAGAACCTTCATTTGTGTCTCTTATGTCTAGGACCGATATGAGACAATCTAGGACACCCAAGGTTCAAAAGAAAGTTGTCAAGGCATGGGTGCCTAAGTCTTGTTTAGTAGGTGCTTTAGGTCCCAAGGTTTGGGTACCTAAAACTTCTAATTTTCGAATTGTGTAGGTTATGATTGAGGGGGAGCATCTATCAACTTGGTTCATTGATAGTGGGTGCTCCAAACACATGACCGGAGATAGATCATTGTTTACCACACTTCACAGGAAAAGTAGAGGTAATGTTTCATTTGGTAACAATGGTAGTCTTAAGGTCATAGGAATAGGAGACATTCAAATATCCGAATGTCTTAGAATCTCAAATGTCCTTCTAGTCAAGGGGATGACATTTAATCTCCTAAGTATCAGTCAATTGTGTGACACGGGTTACACAATTGATTTTCAACCAAGTCAATGTCTAGTTAGACAACATAACACCTTGGACATGATACTAGTAGGAACAAGAGTATACAATATTTATCAAGTTTCATTTAAAAGTGCTACTAATGTTTCTGCTAAGTGTTTCATGTCGAAAGAAGAGGAGTCTACCCTTTGACACCGGAGGCTAGCACATGTTAACATGAAGAACATCTGGAAGTTGGCCAATAAGGGATTAGTTCGTGGCTTACCAAGCATCAAGTATGAAAAGGACAAACTTTGTGATGCATGTCAAATGGGTAAGCAAACAAAATCTGCACATAAAGGTAAAAGCGCTGTAAGTACTTCAACCGCTTTAGATTTACTTCACATGGATCTATTTGATTGTGTTGGATCGAGAAATGTGAGAGAGGGGGGGGGGTGAATGTCGCAAATCGTTCGGATTTAAAAAGAGTAAGTGCGCAGCGGAATAAAACAGAGCAAAAACAACGCTAACACGGTCGTTTTACTTGGTTCGGAGCCTGGGTCGACTCCTACTCCAAGGCCCACGGTCGTTGATCATTTTCTGCGGGCAATTCTATAAGTTCGTAAAAGTTTACAAGAAAGATAATAACAAGAACAGTTTAGTAAACTTTAAATACAGCTCTTCGTTACCGACGTCCGGTGTAGATCGAAGTTTCGGAGCAGCGGGACGTCGTCAGTTCGAGTTGGAAGATTTCTGGAGCGTGTCGCGGAAGCAGAAGAGTGCAGAAGTGTCGCAGTGATTGATGCTTTGAAGAAGGAGGTCGAGGGCCCTTTATATAGGGCCTGGGGGCGCCCTGGTCGACGGGGGCGCCCCCCCACGTGGCAGCAGATCCACACAAAGCGCAGTCAACAACTTATCCCTTGAACCTCGGGATAAGGTCTTGACTGGGGCGCCCTGTACGCTGGGGGCGCCCTGGTTGACTCGGCCAACTCTTATCCGCAGCGCTGAGTCTTCTTTGGTAAATCTGGCTGGGGGCGCCCGGGACAGCGGGGGCGCCCTGTGCATGTAGCGCAGACGCGACAGAGTTGATTTGCAATGGGGGCGCCCGGGACAGCGGGGGCGCCCTGTGTATGTACTGTCGAAGTCTTTCTTGTCTTGTTGTGTTTTGTGGTCACCATGGGGGCGCCCGGGACACTCCGGGCGCCCTGGTCAGCGGTTGCCTCACTCCTTTGAGGCATTCTGAGCTGCAGACACTCGTTCCTTCGGTCCTGCATCCAGGGTTAGTCCAAAACACAATAAAACAATAAAATAATAGGTTATACAGCCTCAGCTGTCTTGGTTCTGACTTTGGTCTCCAAAATGGAACCATAGGTCGAACCGACGCCTAATGTTCCCTCAAGGGGAACGCGTCCTCACCTACTCCTCTCGGGAGAATTTACCTGGTGCCAACCGGCTCCTCCAGTTGGACTTTTGCCCAGCAGTCCTTCGCCAGGTCTTGAGGTACCAAGCTGCCCTTCGCTTGGTGTCTAGCAGCCCTTCGCTAGGTCTTTTCTTCTGGCAGTCATTCGCCAGTGCCTAGCATTCCTTCGCTAGGGCTTTGTCCATTCTGGCAGTCCTTCGCCAGTGCCTAGCATTCCTTCGCTAGGGCTTTTCCATTCTGGCAGTCCTTCGCCAGTGCCTAGCATTCCTTCGCTAGGGCTTTTTCTGTACACTCAAGAAACTTGTTAGATACCAATTAACCCTTAACTTTTGAACCCTTTTGCCAATATCAAAACACAGGTTTGACTTGGGTGCAATCTGCACCAATAGATTGTAGTACCATCATATCATTGAATGGAAGTAGATATTGCTTTGTTATCATTGATGACTTTACTAGATATACATGGACTTATTTTCTAAAATATAAGGACCAAACTTTAGATGTTTTCATTTCTTTTTGTAGAAGAGTTGAAAATAAAAAATCATCAACTATTAAGACAATTAGAAGTGATCATGGAGGTGAATTTCAAAACTAACGGTTTTTAGAATTTTGTCAAGATAGAGGGTATAGACATGAGTTCTCCACTCCTAGAACACCATAACAAAATGGTGTTGTAGAGAGGAAGAACCATGTTTTACAAGAGGCTGCACGAAGCATGCTTAATGAGTACTAACTACCGAGTTACTTATGGGCCGAAGCTGTAAATACAGCTTGCTATGTGCAAAATCGAGTCCTTATCCATAGGTTTTTAGGAAAGACTCCCCATGAACTTTGGTTTGGGAAACCACCTACGGTTAAACACCTTAGGGTGTTTGATTGTAAGGTGTTCATCTTAAACACCAAGGATCACCTTGGAAAGTTCACGGCAAAAGCTGATGAAGGGATACTAGTCGGGTATTCCCTAGTTAGCAAAGCCTACCGAGTCTATAATAAGAAGTCTAGATTAGTTGAAGAATCTTCTGATGTTGTCTTTGAAGAAATTCCAAAAGTCAATGGTCAATCAGATGATGAGGTTCAACTCGAACTTAGGAGACTAAGTTTGAATGAGAGTCCAAATGTTGTTGATGGTGATGAATCCGATGACGGTGAGCCTAGACAATCCATAGATCAGCCGGATCTTGAGGCTGAGCTTGTGTCTAGTGAACCCATTCAAGAAGCACCACCAACACCTAGGAAAACTAGATTAGCCTCTAGTCATCCCCAAGACCAAATTGTTGGAGATATCCATCATGGGGTTAGAACTAGATCATTCTTTAGGAATGAGGCTAATGAAGTTGCTTTAATTTCCGAAATTGAACCTAGGAAAATTGATGAAGCATTAAATGATCCCGATTGGATCATTGCAATGCAAGATGAACTAGGTCAATTCGAAAGGAGTCAAGTTTGGGACTTAGTCCCTAGACCCAAGAAGACCACCATTATTGGAACCAAATGGGTTTTCAAAAACAAACTGAACCATAAGGGAGAAATCATTAGAAACAAGGTACGCTTAGTAGCCAAGGGCTACAGTCAAGTTGAAGGCCTTGATTATGATGAGACCTATGCTCCCGTGGCACGATTAGAGTCCATCCGATTGATGCTAGCATTTGCAGCACATCGAGGTTTCAAATTATATCAAATGGATGCCAAATCGGCCTTCCTAAATGGTTTGATTAGAGAAGAGGTCTACATTGAACAACCTCCGGGGTTTGAGAGTACCGAATTCCCAAACCACGTGTTCAAGCTCAAAAAGACACTTTATGGTCTTAAACAAGCACCTCGAGCTTGGTACGAGCGGTTGTCGACATTCCTAATTGAGAAGGGCTTCGTTAGAGGCCAAATAGACCCTACATTATTTCTATGTAGAGATGGTGACAATATTTTTGTAGCCCAAGTATATGTCGATGACATAATTTGTGGCTCAAATAACAAGGGCTATTTAAATGAGTTCATTGGACACATAGAAAGCGAATTTGAAATGAGTCTAGTGGGAGAGTTGACTTTCTTTCTTGGACTTGAAATCAAGCAAACTCGCGATGGTATCCATATGCACCAATCGAAGTATACTCAAGAAATGCTCCGTAAATTCAATATGAGTGATTCGAAAGAGGTGACCACTCCCATGGCTACAAACACAAGACTAGATAATGATGAGAGTGGTAAACCCGTTGATTTGACTCAATATCGGAGCATGATAGGTAGTTTGCTATACCTCACAGCTAGTTGACCTGATATTCTTTTTGCTGTGGGTATGTGCGCTAGGTATCAAGTTTGTGCCAAGGAATCTCACTTAATCGCTGTTAAGAGGATTTTGAGATATCTTAAAGGTACAATAGGAGTCGGTCTTTGATACCGCCATACCGAATCATTTGATTTAATTGGCTATACCGATTCCGACTATGCTGGATGTAAGTTGGATCGAAAAAGCACAAGTGGGGGTTGCCAATTTCTAGGATCATCTTTAGTTAGTTGGTCAAGTCGGAAGCAACATTGTGTTGCTCTCTCCACGACCGAGGCAGAATATATCGCCATGGGAGAGAGCGTATCACAATTGTTGTGGATGATTCATACTTTAGAGGACTATGGATTGAGTTACAAAAGTGTGCAAGTGTTGTGTGATAACATTAGCACAATTAATCTAACCAAGAATCCAGTCCATCATTCTAGGACCAAACATATTGAAGTGCGTCACCACTTCATTAGGGATCATGTAGCTAGGGGAGATATTGTACTCTCACATGTAGAGTCCAAGTCAAACCTCGCCGACATTTTCACTAAACCACTCCCCGAAAATGAGTTTAGTTTCTTAAGAAGGGAGTTGGGAATGTGTCGCGCTTCATAGTTTTCAAAATACATTCAAAACCCTTCATGATAAGTTCTAATTGTTGGGAAACAATTGGGTAACTTTGGGGACATCTCACACAAACTATAAGGTTTACCAAAACGTTTTTGTTTGCTAGATATGGGGTGAGATGCTAGGATCAACTCAATTTCTCAAAATGTCAATGCATCCCTTGAGAAATTAAGTTGACGAGATAAAAATCACTTCGGTGACCAAGTATGGCGAAAACCAATGCATAACATATGTGTATTTGGCTCCATGATCATACTTGGACATTCCAATCAAGGAAACTTGATTGGAAACTTGAATTTGGCACAATCTTGTTTGAACTTGATTGAATGATTGTTGATTGAGTTTGACTCCACTTGGGTGGAGCAAAGTGATTTACTAAAACCAAAAGGATCTTTGATCCTTGTTTAGGGATCAATTTTAGTCAAGGGATCAGTTCCAAGTTCGATATCTTTCATCAGATCTCTTCAGAAATCGTGTAAGTGTCTGAAACTAAAAGTTTCAGATCGTATCAGGGAATTTCAGGAACCCTGATTGGTCCCCGGACCGATCTGGCTCCATTCTGCGTTGATCGGTCCACAGACCGATCAGAGGGGTCGATAGAGACTTAACGAAATCCTGATCAAACACTCTGTGCTAGCCTGGATCGGTCTCCGGACCGATCTGGCATCCTGTGATGATCGGTCCATAGACCGATCAGGGGGCTTCCCGAATATCATCCGACTCTACTGATCGCTTCCTGATCGATCAGCCAATCGATCAGGAGCCTGCCTGATCGGTCACCCGACCGATCAGGAGCAGTCCCGTCCGATCAGGCCAGAGCTTGATCGGTCCGAGCATTTCCAGATCGAACGGTGATCCATTCGATCACATTAAATTTCGGTTGGTGGACCGATTCACCAACCTAATAACTTCGCGAAAACCCTTCCTCTTCCAAGCCCTAGCCCCGAACCTCCTTACTTGCGCTTTTTACCGTGCGAGAGCCTTCCCTACTTCTCCTTCCTCCTTTTGCGAGTGAGCGTTTGTACGCGCGCGTGCGGTTGTGAGAAGACTTCCTCCGAGCGTCTCCTCTTTCTTCTGCAAGTTCCTTCTTGCTCAAGATCGTGCGCTCACCTCTTGCACCGTGAGCTCTTCCTGCGCAAGCTCTTCTTCCAACTTTCAAGATTATCTCAGATCACTGTCAATGGTACCAAAGTGAGTTTTTGGTTTAGTTTTCCTTGCAGATTAGTTCATAGTGTATGTATTTGCGCTAATCATGGTCTATTTTTTTTATGTTCTTATGTTGTGTCTTGACCTCCTGTTTTGGTCGTGACCCATCTTTGCCGTGACCTCCTATTTTGATCAATTCTACCTTATGCTTACTTGATTATTTCTCCTATGATTAAATCTTGTGTCTTTGATCAAACGATCTTCATATGATCATGTCTTACCTTGTGTTCTTTTGATTATTGTGTCTTGATCATGCTCTCTGATTGGGTCTTTGATTACATCTTATATTTTGATCAAACCTTAACTTATATCATGATTCAATTCACTTCTCCTGATCAAATCTGCTGTCGTGACCTATTCCAATATTTAGAAAATCATCTAAGGGAAAGGAACCATTGGAGGAAAGCTCAAAGGGCAAAGGTCCTTCATCATCTACACCTCCATCAAGACCACCACCGCCTCCGCATACCCAATTTCAGAATTTCCATTTTGCTCTAGACTTTCAATGGCATACCTTCAAACTTATGTCATGTCGATCGGTGGATCAAACCTACATTTACGAACATTGTCCCACGATACGACAAATTATTGAGTACTATGAGCTTCAACCCATCCTTTTCTTAGAGAGGCCAATAAACTTTGATTTGGTCTCTGAATTTTATAATAATATGGTTAGTGGAGAGGGCACGGGGTGGAGGACCTGTGACGCTAGTGTTGACCTTGACTTTACTCTATCTGCTTTCACTACCTTTCTTGGATGTCGTCGGTCCGAGAATGCCTTTTCACTCTATCCCTATCTTCCGGATCCCTTACCAGTTCCTTTTGATGGAATCACTCCTGACTCCATCTATGAGCATTTTCTAGGCCATCCCAGGCCAAGGGGTTCCAGTGGCGTGAACGTGACTTTCCCACATTTCCTGCTCTCTATCTTTCTCCCTTTGATTATGTTTTGTTTAAGATTATCACAAATTGTCTTATTCCTACCACTACAAAGCACCTAGACGAAATTCATCCATTCCACTGCTTGATGCTCTATGGGATGCATCAGCAGTTAGACTTTGATCCAGTGACTTCTCTTTATTTCTCCATCATCGTCCATAGCCAGATGTATGGTCAGACGGTTTACATGCCCTTTGGCCATATCATTACTGCTTGGCTGCAGTCCGTAGGTATCGATGTTTCACAGGGCCGCATTGTGCCCATGGTTCGACAGGACTGCCGCTTGGATCGTCGCATGCTCGCTCAGTCCGACATTGTTGTCGGGCCGCAGGGGCTACGGTGGAAGGATCGAAGACGAGTGGGGGAATTACAAGGAGCAGACCATGCTCAGGAGCGGCCCGCTGTTACAGCAGATTACGATGAGTGGGCTCCTGACCTCCGCTGGCAGGTTGCGGAGCTAGAGCGGATGCTGCAGCATGAGTTACACATTTCTGAGCTCTGGCGACAGGAGGTCAGCTCAGAGTTTCAGTCTTTCAATCACCGACTTGATGCTCTAGCATCTGATGTCTCTGAGATCAGCGCACTACAGGACACATGGTATGAGGAGTGGTATCATCATACGTTTTCTGGTGGTGCGTCCCCCAGCAGCCCTACGCTAGGGGATGTGATATATATTGCTGATTCTTCAGACGATGACCACGCAGGGGATTGATGACATTGACTGTTATGATGAGTGTTATATTTGATTATACTCAGTTCTTTTGAGCTGTCTTGACTTTGATGCGATATGATGCATCTGATATTTTGCATGTATTTTATATTTGCCTTATCATGTTGAGGATGTTGACTTATATGTGCTCACATGATTACTATCTGCCTGTATGTCTCATTCTATATTATTATGCATGCTTATGATTTTGCTTATGATGCCTTGCCTATATGATACATATGTATGTTTTCATCATGTCCTACTCTTGTCATATGTATTCATATGTTTGTCAAAATAATTCAAATCATATCTTTGTTGTTTTGGGAAACCCCTAGGGTTGAGGGGGAGTATGGTTAAACTTAACAGCCCCTCTAGACCCTTTTTGGTGTTCGACAAAGGGGGAGAGTGTGGTTGGTTAAGTTTAGGATGATTATATTGTAGGGGGAGGATCCTGATTCCCTTATGATTCTGAATTTGAGAAAATTGATTGGGAATCCCTAAACTTAAAATCGGGTTGTCAAACAACAAAAAGGGGGAGATTGTTGATGCAGTCTGACCCTGATTGTTGTTTTGGTGTTGACACCGATTTTAGTTTAGGTTTATGATTATGATGATTATGGTTAAGTCCTGATCGGGGATTAGGCATGTTATGGAAAATCCTAGCTTGGAGGGTTAGGTGTTGGAAAATCCTAACCTGGAGGGTTAGGTGTGGAAAATCCTAGCTTGGAGGGCTAGGTGTTGAAAAGTCCTAATTCGGAAAGGCTGGGTGAAAATTCCTAGCTTGGAGGGCTAGGTGAAAAGTCCTAACTTGGAGGGTTACGTGAAAAGTCCCAACTTGGAGGGTTAGGTGAAAAATCCTGGCTTGGAGGGTCAGGTCCTAGCTTGGAGGGCTAGGTGTGGAAAAGTCCTGACTCGGAAGGTTGGGTGAAAAGTCCTAGCTTGGAGGGCTAGGTGAAAAGTCCTAACTTGGAGGGTTAGGTGAAAAGTCCCAACTGGAGGGTTAGGTGAAAAATTCTGGCTTGGAGGGTCAGGTCTAGCTTGGAGGGCTAGGATGGATGAAACCCTAGCTTGGAGGGCTAGGTTGGAGCTCCTGGATCGGTCTGGTGACCGATCAGGGAGTTGGCACGGTGCTCCTTCGTGGATCGGTCTGGTGACCGATCTAGCGATGACAGATCGGTCTGGTGATCGATCAGGGAGTATGCGTTTCACCCATTGCTTGGCTCCTGATCGGTCTGGTGACCGATCAGGGAGCACACAGTGAGGTTGAGTTCCCCTGCTGATCTGCTCCTGATCAGTCTGGTGACCGATCTGGATTACTGTGCAGATCGTTCTGGAGAACGATCCAGCGTCGCGAGTTCCTCACTATGATCGATCAGGACGGAGCCTGATCGGTCTGGTCATGACCTGATCGGTCCGGTGACCGATCAGGAGGTTTGGACTGCGAAGCTCAGAAATCGCCCGGCAAAGGGGTGGATCGGTCTGGTGATCGATCCACAACCTGGGATCGGTCTGGTGATCGGTCCAGGAGAGTCCCAGAGAAATCGCGATTTCTGATTGAGCGTTGGGGACCGATCAGGACGGAGCCTGATCGGTCTGGTGACCGATCAGGAGGCTCTCTGAACGGTCCGGTGACCGATCACTTTAATTCAAAATGCACTGTCAGGCGCTCTGATCGCTTCTGAACGTATCCGATTCTCTGCGCTTCATCTCTGATGCTTGATTTTCTATTTGATATACTGCTCTAATGATCTGATTAAGCTGCAGGTAATAGGGGAGGATTCAAACACTCAAGGAGAGTCAATGGAGGCCTTTCCTTGGAGCAGGTTTGTCCGTTTTCCATCTTAGGTTGCAACGGCTGGAGCTGCAGACTGGAGCTTGGCTAAGGGAAGCTTAGGGAGTCCAGGGAGAGCTCAGTGGTAGCTGGCGTTGGCAGGTAAGCAGCTGGAGGCTGCTGTGAGATGGTGTCACCTGTGCTCAGTGGAGAAACAAAAGGGCGTAGAGGAGAAGAGCAGATAGGGTTCGCTGAATCAACTTCTGGCTTGTTCTTGCTGCGCATTTGTGTTCTCCACACTTTGCTTGTGTGTTCTGAAGTTTCATCATCTTGAGCAAGCATCTGCAATCAGTGAAGCAACCGTCCCTTACTTGAGCGCTTGGAGGAAGGAACAAGAGACTTTGAGTCCAACAGCGAGAAGACACGGAGAAAGGGTTCTTGCGTGAGATTGTCGCTGGGTGGAGCTCGGGAGAAGCTTGCTGTGTTCTTGTCTTTGCTAAGTGCTAAGTAAGATCTTTCTTGTGTTTCATTGTGCTTAAAACTATATCCTTGATTGAAACGCTGTGGAGAGGTTACTCCACCGAGAAGGAGGTTGCTTTCTATCCGGTGTTCACCGGGGCCTGATCTGCCGACGATCAAGGGATCGCCCACCTTACGGGCATGCCAAGGAGTAGGGGCAAGTTATCCCCGAACCTTGTAAACCCTCCTTGTTAGCGATCTTGCTAGTTGTGTTAGTTTGCTTTCGTTTTCTATTTTTCTGCATACTCTGTTTTTGCTACTTCCGCTGTGCTACTAACAAATCGAAGTACAGAAATTCGCTAAGTGTTAAAGTCCAAGTATTTGGCTATATTCACCCCCCCTCTCTAGCCATCCGGGTTCCAACATCGGTCAGCCCTTATCCCACTTGAATAGGGTTGAGAGTTGATTGGGGGCACCCGGGACGCAAGGGGCGCCCGGGTTGACTCGGTTCGCTGGCTTCTCGCTGGCTTGACTCTATCCGCTTCATTGGCTTGAGCCCGGGGCGCCCGAGGCATCCGGGGCGCCCGGGAGCACGGGGGCGCCTGGGAGCATGGGGACGCCTCCCCAGTGAGCTTCCGAAGCGTTCTCTTGCTTTACTTGTTTTGCCTTGACCTTGGGGGCGCCCTGCTCAGCTGCTTGCCCCTCTCCTTTAGGGCGTTCTGAGCTGCAGACACACATTCCTTCGGTCCTGCATCCAAGGTTAGTCCAAAACAACACAAAGCAATAAAATATTAGGTTTATACAACCTTAGCTGTCTTGGTTCTGACTTTGGGTCTCCAAAATGGAACCCTAGGTCGAACCGACGCCTACTGTTCCCTCGACAGGGAACACATCCTCACCTACTCCTCTCAGGAGAATTTACCTGTTGCCAACCGGCTCCTCCGGTTGGACTTTTGCCCAGCAGTCCTTCGCCAGGTGCCCAGCTGTCTTTCGCCAGGTCTTCAGTACCAAGCAGTCCTTCGCCTAGTGCCTAGCAGTCCTTTGCTAGGGCTTTGTGTCCTGGCATTCCTTCGCCAGGTGCCTAGCAGTCCTTCGCTAGGGCTTTGTATCCTGGCATTCCTTCGCCAGGTTCCTAGCAGTCCTTCGCTAGGGCTTTGTATCCTGGCATTCCTTCGCCAGGTGCCTAGCAGCCCTTCGCTAGGACTTTGTTTCCTGCACACTTAATTAGCATGTTAGATAAACATAATATCTTAACTTTTGAACCTTTTGCCATTATCAAAACACAGGTTCGACTTGGGTGCTGTCTGCACCAACAATCTCCCCCTTTTTGATTTATGGCAACCCGATTCAAAAAGTTAAGTTAATCAAGACAGTTGATATAACAGTTTAGTTCCCTCCCCCTGGAAGGAATCTCCCCCTAGGGTTTTCAAAGTTTCGTGGGGTTTAAAAAATTTCTAAGTCAAAATGATGGAATTTATTTTTCAAAACTTAGAACATTTTTCAAAAGAAGTTTTAGAAAACTTAAACAAAATTTGGTTAGGCACTTTGGAAAATTTATGCTTAGAAAAAAATTTTCCAGTCAAAAGATTTCTAAAACATTTTCTTAAGTTTTAAATTCTCAACAAAAATTTTCAATCTCTTTAGTACTTTAGAGGCTTTATACTTAGAAACTTTTCTATTAGAGAAGTTTAGAAATAAGTACTTAGAGATTTTTGAACATAGCTTAAGTTTAAGTACTTAGAATCAATTTTAAAAACACTTTAGATCAAGTACTTTTGAACCAGTTTTGAAAAAAATAACTTAAGTATTTTGAAGACAGTTTTGAAAAAGAACTTAGAGTAAGTACTTTTAAATAGTTTTGAAAAAAAAACTTAGCTTAACCTTTTTGAAGAAAGGATAAGGTTTTGAATTTTGAAAAAAAAATATTTAAATTTTTTTTATAAATCTTCTCTCCTTTCCTATCTCTCCCCCTTTGTCATATATCGAAAATAAAGCAATAGCAATAAAAATAAATTGCATGACAAAAGAATAATGTGTTGTACTGAACCAATTCAAGATATAAACTGAACCAAAGCAATTTCAATTATCTCTTTAGGGTCCTGTCTAACCCATTTAGCGACTTACTAACTGTTATAAACAGTAGTTTTCGCTAGGGTTAGTCAGGTTAAGTGTTCTGTTCAAGTTAGATTTTCTAAACTTGACACTTAACCTGATTGCTGTTTAATTTGTATTTAGTGCCCCAATTACTGTAGATGCACTGATCTACATCTTGAATTAAGGCAAAGACCTAAGCATCTCAACCCATTCTAGGTTATCAGTCAAAAGTATCCTAAGGTGCTTGTGAGATGCTGACTTCTAAATCTATAGGTGCATGCAGTTCTAGGGTTAGGGCCTAGGTTAAGTCCATTTGCGAAAAAGCCCTAGTTTTGAAGGGGGTAGTTTTTTAAAATAAAACTAAGTCGAAAAAGATTTTTCAAGGTAAGTGAAAGTTGATTTTGAAATTAAGTAAAGCAGTTTTAAAATTATTTTAAAACTGATTTTAAAAGCAAGTAAAGCAGTTTTAAAAATCGAAAAATAGAGTAAACCTATTCTACCAAGCATAATCCTAACTGCCTTCTTAGTGAGCTGAATTCAGACTCAGGTAGGGGTTTAGTGAATATGTCAGCTAAGTTAGATTTAGAGTCTACATGCTTAAGGACTATTTCACCCCTGGCTACATGGTCTCTTACAAAGTGGTGTTTAACTTCTATGTGTTTAGTTCTGGAATGTTGGATTGAGTTTTTAGTTAGATTAATTGAGCTCATATTGTCAATGAAGACTTGAGTTTGGGTGTAGTTAAGCTGAAAGTCCTTAAGAGTGTGCATCATCCATAGTAGTTGTGCTACACACTCTTCTAAGGCAACATACTCAGCTTCAGTTGTGAATAGAGCTACACAGTGTTGTTTTCTGCTAGACCAACTTACTAGACTATTTCCTAACAGTTGGCAGCTTCCACTTGTGCTCTTTCTATCTAATTTACAATCAGCGTAGTCAGAATCCGAGTATCCTAACAAGTCAAAGGTTGAGGTCCTGGGATACCAAATCCCTACATTTAGAGTGCCCTTAACATATCTTAGTATTCTTTTTAGGGCTGCTTAGTGCATTTCCTTAGCACAGGTTTGGTATCTAGCACACATTCCTACAGCAAAAAGAATATCAGGTCTGTTGCCTGTGAGGTACAGTAGACTCCTAATCATACTTCTATAGAGTTTAAGGTATACTGGTTTACCATCAGGGTCACTATATATTTTTACATTTGTGGCCATGGGGGTACTTATGCTTTTAGAGTTATCCATTTTAAATTTCTTTATTAACTCTTTAGTATATTTGGATTGATGGACATAGTTTCCATCCCTAGTTTGTTTAATTTGTAATCCTAAGAAAAAGTTGAGCTCACCAACTAAGCTCATTTCAAATTCATTTTCCATTATTTTAACAAATTCTTTTTAAAAATTTGAGTTGGTGGACCCAAAGATTATGTCGTCTACGTAGATTTGGGCAATAAAGATTTCTTTTCCTAAGGTTTTAATAAATAGGGTTGAATCGATTTGTCCTTGTTTAAATTCTTTAGAAATTAGGTAAGTTGATAAGCGTTCATACCAGACCCTAGGTGCTTGTTTTAGTCCATAAAGTGCTTTAGTGAGTTTGTAAACATGGTCAGGTCTTTCTAAGTCCTCAAAACCAGGGGGTTGTCCTACATAGACTTCTTCCTTAATAAATCCATTTAGAAAGGCTGACTTTACATCCATTTGGTATAGTTTAAATCCTTTATGGGATGCAAACGCTAATAACATCCTAATAGACTCAAGTCTAGCTACTGGGGCATATGTTTCGTCATAATCTAACCCTTCTACCTGACTGAATCCTTTTGCTACTAAGCGGGCTTTATTTCTGACTATCTCTCCTTGATCATTTAACTTATTCCTAAAAACCCACTTAGTGTCAATGACGGATTTGCCCTCAGGTTTAGGTACTAGTTCCCGGACTTGGTTCCTTTCAAATTGGGCTAATTCTTCTTGTATAGTTATGATCCAATCAGGATCAGGTAGAGCTTCCTCTATAGTCTTAGGTTCAATTTTTGAAATCATTGCTATCTGACTAAGATTTCTATAGGAAGACATAGTTCTGACTCCTAAAATTGGATCACCCACAATTTGATCAGTAGGGTGACTAAGTCTGGGTTTCTTGGTTTTTCTAGAACTTGGTTCAGCCTCAGGTTCAGCTGGTCGATTTGGTTCAACATTTGGTTCAATGTTTGGTTCAACATTTGGTTCAATTGACTCAGAAGTTGGTTCAATAGTTAGTTCATTTAAGGGTCCAATTAAAGGTTCAACTATTTGTTCATTATCTTCTTGATCAGTTTTTGATGAAGTTAGATCTGGATTATCAAATTTTGAGTTGATTTCTTCATCAAATATTAAATTTGTTGTTTCTTCAATTTTCTTAGTTTGTTTGTTGTAAACCCTATAGGCTCTACTTGTGGTTGAATATCCTAGGAAGATGCCTGGGGTTGACTTAGACTGGAATTTACCTAGATAGTCCTTGGTGTTTAGGATATAGACTTTGCACCCAAAGACCCTTAGGTAGTGTAGGTTTGGGAGTCTATGGTAGTATAATTCATAGGGTGTTTTATTGTGTTGTGTGTTAATTAGTACCCTATTTTGGATGTAGCAAGCCGTACTAATTGCTTCTGCCCAATATTGGTTAGCTAAGTTGAATTCATTGAGCATAGCCCTAGCGGCTTCCTGTAGGGTTTTATTTTTCCTTTCGACTATGCCATTTTACTGGGGGATTCTAGGACACGAAAATTCATGTTTATACCCATTTACCTTACAAAATTCCTCGAATCATTGATTTTCAAATTCTCCCTCGTGGTCACTCCTAAGTCTTTTGATTTTTGTATCGTTTTGATTTTCAATTAACTTACAAAAGTCATTTAATAGGTTTAGGGTTTCATCTTTGGTCTTTAGAAACCTAACCCAGGTAAACCTAGAGTAATCATCAACTATTACTAAGCAGTACCGATTTCCGCTTAGTGACTTGGCTCCATGTGAATCAAATAGGTCAAGGTGCAGGAGCTCAAGTGTGGTTTGAGTTAGATCAGATTGAATTAGTTTGTGATTAGACTTGGTTTGTTTACCTTGATTACATGATTCACATATTAAGTTTTCATGATTTTTAATTTTAGGGATACCTTTAATTAAGCCAAGTTGGGTGATTTTTGAAATAATTCTCAGGTTAGTGTGACCTAATCTCCTATGCCAGAGGTTTGATTGCTCTAACTGAGTTAACAAGCATTTAGGTACTAGAGGTAGGTTTATAGTGTAAACATTATTTTTCCTAGTGCCCTTAAGCATGATTTCTGAGTCTTGCAGGTTTCTAATCAGGCAGTTAGAATTGTTGAAGGTAACTATATAACCAGAATCACATAATTGACTTATACTAAGCAAGTTAAATTTAAAATTTTCAACCAAAAGAATTTTCTTAATAACAAAGTCAGATTTGAGTTCAATATTACCTGACTCAATCACCTTGAGTGTAGCATTGTTGCCAAATGCCACTGAGCCTAGGTTTTTGAATTTGAGTTTGGTGAATTTCAATTTATCTCCAGTCATGTGTCTGGAGCACCCGCTATCCAACATCCATTGGTCCAAATCTTTATGTTCCTACACATAAAGAGTTTTGTTGATTTAGATCCAATTAGAATCAGGAATAGCCTATATTGATTTTCACAGCCTAGTATGTCTCACCCAAATCTAGGGTTATCAATCACGTTAGCCTTATAGGTTTTGTGAGACAGGTTTTAGTAGATAAAATTATTTTGTAAAATCATGATTTATTTTAAAAAAGTTGAATTAATTTTAAAAACAGTTGATTTTGAGTTTTTTTAAAAAAATGTTTGGATCTATAATTAAGTGAAAATTTGTGTTAGATTCAAATTTTACAAAGAATAATTTGAATTTGAATTTCAAAAATTGGCTTCCAGGTCTTGGCGAGGCACTAGGCCTTCTTTGACCGTAGCCTTATTGGATCATCAACCCTTTCCTTGACAAAGCCTTTTAATGAATTTCATTTTCAAATTATTTTTTGAAAATTCTGGTCTAACTAGTTTGGGTCTTGGATCGGTAGCTTCGGCTAGTTTC
>JAGFNQ010000762.1:125864-240725 GCA_024364735.1 Boesenbergia rotunda
GGCATAGTTTGGGTACCCATGCTCTGAATTTTAGGTCTGGACTGGTTCAGTACAGCATAGTAGGATCTTTGTCTAGATTTGGTTCTATATCCTAATCCGGATCGATTTAGAACCGACTTCTGTTTTCCAAGAATCATGTCTAGACCCTTGGAACCAGAAGTGAACCGTTCTAATGCTGTTCTGAGGTCCTTGACTTGAGTTTTCAAGGAGGAGTTCTCTTTCTCAAGTTTTTCAACTTGAGTAGAGGTTCCTTCTTGAAACTTCTCAGTTAAGGATCCAGAGTCTGCTCCCTCTTTCAGGAGTTTTACTTCCTGTCGGAGAGATTCAACTCGGAGTTTAGCTTTTGCCAAGTCTCGAGAAAGATATGTAATTAATTCGTTTAATTGACTTCTAGAAAAACCACTTATAGTGATTCCGCCATCCTCTGAAAATGTGAGTTTGCTGTCGTCCTGCTCCGATTCGACTCGGTCACGATTTCTTCTGAGGCAGCTAGTGCAAGCAGGTTCGACTGTGGGGTCTCTTCTTCTTCTTCGGAGGAAGACTCGTCCCACGTTGCTTGAAGAGCCTTCTTTCTTCTTGCTTTCTTGGCTTCCTTTAGGTTAGGGCATTCCGATTTGAAATGACCCTTTTTGTTGCATTCGAAACAAGTCACACTTGATTTGTTCTTCGTTGGTTCAGCTGGATCGTCCTTCTTTCGGCTGGCTTTTCTTCTGTTGGATTGATTCTTCAATTGCTTATAGTAGTTCCGGGCAAGCTGGACCAGCTTGGGTCGATCTCCTTCGTTGTCTTCTGAGTCTGAGTCTGAATCAGACTCAGGTGCAGGTTGAAGTTTCTTCTTGGTTGTCTTTCCAGCTTTACCTACAACAAAGGTGATGCCTTTCTCGGCCAGATTGCAGTTACTCTGCTCGTGCAATTCTAATTCAGAAAATAGTTCATCTAACTTAATTTTTGAAAGATCCCTTGAAACTTTGTACGTATCTACCATAGATGCCCACAAGGTGTTTCTTGGGAAAGCGTTAAGGGTGTACCTTATTAGGTCATGGTTTTCTACCTTGTGACCGATGGTGTGTAGACCGTTCATCAACTCCTGAATTTTGGCGTGGAGCTGGGCTGCTGTTTCGTTGTCGTTCATCTTGATCATGTACAACTTGCTTAGGAGGAGATCTCTCTTGCTGATTCGAGTATCTGAAGTTCCTTCGTGCAGCTCGATCAGCTTACCCCACAGCTCCTTTGCACTGTTGAATGGTCCTACCCGATTCAACTCTTCCTTGGTCAGGGCGCATTGAAGTGTCTAGGTTGCTTTTGCATCAGCATTGATTTTTCTTTTCAGAGCGGTGTCCCACTCAACGTAAGACTGTGGCACTCCTTCAGCATTCTTTGGAATCTCCAGTCCAGACTATATGATTATCCACATGTCCACCTGAGTTTTCAGGTGGACCTCCATTTTGCTCTTCCAGTAGGAGAAGTCCTCCCCACTAAAGAGCGGCGGTCTTGTGGTATTGAAGCCTTCTTGCATGGCCATTTAAGAATTGATCAGAAAATAAGAGTAAAAAGAAAGAAATATCCCAAGACTTGGTCTTGGATTAGTAGTGCGGGAAGAAAAAAATATTTATCGAGGGGTGTTGCACCAACCTCGATTAACGATGAAAATTCAAAAATAATTTAAAAGGAAATCCGAAAAAAAAATTCTCAAATAAGTGGTTGCACCAGATTTGAGCTTCCCCGCTTTGATACCACTTGTTGGATCGAGAATAAAGATAGAGGGGGGGTGAATATCGTAAAACATTTTCGGATAAAACCTTAAGAGAATACGCAGCGAAAATTAAAAGCACAAAGAAAGACACGAACACAAGGATTTACTTGGTTCGGAGTCGCGGTCGGCTCCTACTCCAAGGCCCACGGTCCTTGACCGTTTACTGCGGGCAATTCTATAATACGCAAAGTGTTTTACAGAAAATGATACAGAAATTTTGCTGTAAATAAAAACAGAGTTACTCTTCGTGATTGACGCCTAGTATGGATAGTACTTCGGTGCGTAAGGTCATCGTCGGTGCTTCAATTTCGAGATGGAAGGCTTCTGGAGTAGAGCGCTTGAGTCGAAGAGCGTAATAGCGTTGGAAAGATGTGTTGTTTTAAGTCTTGGGGTCGAGGGGCTATTTATAGCCTCCTGGGGCGCCCAGAACGTTGGGAGCGCCCCCCCCCCCCACGTGTCAGTCGATCCGGACAAGTTTCAGTCAGCCCTTATCCCACTTGAATAGGGCTGATAGTTGACTGTGGGCGCCCGGGATGCAGGGGCACTCGGGTTGACTCGATCCGCTGGCTTCTCGCTGGCTTAACTCTATCTGCTTCGTTGGCTTGAGCCCGGGGTGCCCGAGGTATCCGGGGCGACCGGGAGCAAGGGGGCGCCTAGGAGCATAGGCTTTCGAAGCGTTTTCTTGCTAACTCTTTGTTTGGCTTTGACTTAGGGCGCCCGGGACCTCCCGGGCGCCCAGCCCAGCTGCTGCTCTTCTCCTTTTGACCGTTCTGAGCTGCAGAGACTCGTTCCTTCGGTCCTGCATCCAGGGTTAGTACCAAACAAAACAAAGCAAGCATGTTAGTGCATTTTACAGTCGTAGCTGTCTTGGTTCTGACTTTGGGTCTCCAAAATGGAGCCCTAGGTCGAGCCAACACCTACTGTTCCGTCGACGGGGAATGCATCCTCACCTACTCCTCTCCGGAGAGTTTACCTTTTGCCAACCGGCTCCTCTGGTTGGACTTTTGCCCGATGCACCTGACCAGGTCTTCGTGTCCACCTTCCGAGCAGGTCTTCGCTGCCCAGCTCCTTGCCAGGGCTTCGTGCCCAGTCCTCGACCAGGACTTCGTGCCTAGTGTACCTAGGGCTTCTTTTCCTGTACACTTAGTAAATATGTTAGATCAACATTATATCTTAACTTTTGAACCCTTTGCCATTATCAAAACACAGGTTCGACTTGGGTGCTGTCTGCACCAACACTATCTACCCAAATTTATGGGAGTTTTCTTTTCTTGCACTCACATTTCATTGTATATATATCATTTTCATGTTTGTAGAAGTAAGTTTTTCTTTTTGAAGCAAGTTGTTGATAATAAATTCTTAGGTAAAATAGGATAAATAAATGGACATTGTAAATACCATGTTATTTCTTTTGGCACTTTTTCTTAATGAGTAGCAATAAATGTATCCCTTTAGGTTGCCTTCATGTCATTTTAGAGTCTCTTGAAAATAAATTAAATTTGGTTGTTAAAACTTAAGGTTTGAGCTAATGGATGAATTCTTGGATGCTTGAGTACTACTTGGCTATGAATTCTAAATTGATGACTTGAGATGAATTATTTGTACCTAGTGAGAATTAGCCTTATTTATGTGACACACATATGTGATTGTACTCTAGAACTTGCTTAGGTTCTTTCAAAATCATATTTCTATGATTAGATCACATCTATAGAGGCTAATCAATGTGTTTCTCCTTTCCATATCAATTTTTGGCAATAATCATAGTTGATACATAATCTATTCTATTTTCCTTCCTTTATTTTCTACTCTTAACCATACTTCTCCATGGACTTGTTCGTTTGGGATGTTCTTTGATGTTACTTTGCCCGAGACGGACAAAAGATCAAGTGTGGGGGAGGTGGCTAGTGTTTTGAAATTATTTTGTATCAAAGATTCATTTCATTTCAAGAAAGGAAAAATTGCAAGAAACAAAGATGCATTTCATTTGTATCAAGGATGCATTTTATTTCATCTATGCGGTTGAAGCAATTCTGTGCCAAGTTGAATTCGGCTGAAGAAGGTGAAAATTCTGTGCCAAAATGGAAAGGAAGTGGTCAAGTAGAGTATCAAGAAATGGAATCCAAAAGAAAAAAAATTCCAAGAAGAGCATATTATTTCAGTATCACTAGATTCCAATGGATATCTCTTGTAACATCAAGAAGTACAATATCCGATCAGAATTGTAGAAGCCCAATTGAATGTTAAGAAGAAAAAAAAACTGAAAAAATCAGCTAAGAAGAAGAAAAAAAAGAAGCTGAATTTTGGGAGTTAAAAGGAAGAGAGTTGGAAGCAAACCGTGCCAAGTCTGAAGCTCAAATGAAACCTTATGCGTGTGAAATTGCAAAGTGTTGAAATCTGTTGAAGAAATGTTGTTGAAGTTGTGTGAAAAAAAAACAGTTGGAATGCTAGTAAGGCAGTTTTGTATCAACTTCAAACTAAATTCGTGCTTCCTAATTCAGCAATGCATTGCTGAATTTGAACAGAACTTGCAGAATGGTTTTTCACTGAATTTAACCTCTTGGGAACAGATTTCAAATTAATGGATGAGATCAGTAGAGTAGTGCAGTGCTATTAAGGCAAATGGATGAAAACAGTTAAGGAAAAAATGCAGTGTCGTGTTCTCAAGTGAAGCATTTAAACTCTCCACTACTATTGATGCTAATTGCTTTGAGAAATCAGAGAATTGCAAGGTCTGGAATTGCTTGCGTGGAGTTGAAACTTGAAATAGAAAAAAAAATGCAACTATGAAAAAGAAAAAAAACTAGAAACTAAGAACAGCAAATGCAATTCCTTTGAAGCTCACGACAGTGTTGGATTGGAGCTGATTCTGATAAGGACTTAGGAGCTGAACACATCATGACTGAACAAAATGAAGACTAAAAACAGGAAGTAATAGCCGTCCATAAAAGCAGAGAAAGCAGAAAAAAAGGAAAAGACACAAAGTGGCACGCAAATGAAGTTTTGGCACCATGAAACAAGTGAAGTTTTCCTCATCCGAATCAAATCCCTACTCCATTATAATTTTGATTTTACTAGAGGATTATAAAAAAAAAGAAGAAAGAAATGAGAAAAGAGAAGGAAGCAAGTGGCATGCAAAAGCAAAAATGGCACATTGAAACCAATGAGGTTCTTTTCATCCAAATCAAGGGCACTATCAAATTCTTACTCCACCACACTTTTGACTGCAATCGAGGATTATAAAGAAGGCAAAGTGCTTTAGAAATATTCTTGAGCATCCAAGTTTTCCACTTCATCAAATTTTCTATTTTCTTAACTTTTACTTCATTCTAACCATTTCATATGTCTTCAATTTGTTTGAATAAGCTTTTATAGATGTGGATCCAAAACATGAATAATGGTGGAGAGTAGATAACAAGCAAGCCTATGATAGTGCAAAAAGCATGTGTGTTTGAGTGAGCTCCACTTTCATCATGAACTTAGAACTCAAAAAGAGAGCCACCAAAACTTCCCTTGAAAGGTTTAGTGAGTTAAATTCATCTCAATGAATCATGAAGGATGAAAATGCTAAGTTGTTCATTTAAGGACGAGATACTAATCCATAGAGCTTAGATTTTTTAGAATTGATAACCCTAGGTAATTTCTTTTCACTTGCTTCTAACTATGTTTGGAAAGAATCTAAGGGATACATATTTAGTAGTTTTCGCAAGATGCTCAAGTTCAAGTGTGGGGGAGTTGATAAGTACTATTTTGTTGATCATTTCAGATTCTAAAACCCATGTTTGACCCATATTTTACTTGCTTAATATTGGATTTATCCTAGGTTTTGTGAATTTATTCTATTTTGGGCTTTATTGTAAATCTTGATACATTGGAAATATTTTGGCACTAAATTGTGAATCTATTTTTATAGGCTTAGAAAGATCATGGACCTAGGTCATGCTGGGTTGAACTTGAGTCAGAAGTGGTCCCGGATCGAATGATCAAGCATCCGACTAATATGGGTCGTCCGATTCAAAAATGGCTAGATCTGAGCCATCTGAGAACTTTTGATGCAATCCGAGCTAGGGTTAAAGCTAATCAAGAACTCAGGTCAAGATCTGACGTTTTCATCCAAATCAGAGATCATTTAGTCGTTGGATCAAGCTCGAGAGGATCTAGATCGTCCATTGAAAGATCAGGTTGATCTGAGCCATCCATTACAAATCTGGAAGATCCGAGCCACTGAGAGACAGATCCTGACCCTTGATCAACATCTGGAAGTTTTGGTTCAGATCTATAGAGATTCAGCTATTGGATGGAATTAAGATAATCTGGACCGTCCATTTCTAAACTATATAAACAGTCTCTTCTCCCCCGATCAGCTTGTCGCGTCTTCGCCAGTCTTCGTCTTCTTCGCGTTTCTTCATTTCTTCTTCAAGTTTTCTTCATTTGATTGCGCGATCGCTTCAATTCCACCTTGGATCGAGTTCTAGATCGTTGAGAAGTTGACTCCGTGAAGATTCCAGCTCCAAATTGCCACTGAATAGAGTTGATTGAGGGTTTCATCAGCTCTGCCCTTCAACTGATCGAATCTCAGTTTTGTGCTACTTTTCATCCATCTGAGCAATTCGGGGGGTTCTCTGGATTGTTCTGATCATCTCTAAGTCATCACCGCAATCCCACACAGCGAGATCGAGGAGATCGATGGGTTTTTCAGCCGGAAGCAGAGTTTGAGTGGAATCAATCACTGAGTCAGATTTTCCATGCGATATGTCAAGCAAGGGGGTTCTTGGCATACTCTTGTGTGACAGCAAGAAGATCTCGAGCTAAGGAAGGGATCAAAGCTTAGTTTTTTTTGTGAATTCTCGTTCTTAAGCAGTAGTTTCAATTTCTGTTATCATTTACAGTTTCTGAAATGTTGTATCAGTGAACTCAATTTCCTTTTGAATCGTTCCTGCATTAATTAGTTTTCAATTCTGCAAGTTAATTAGTTAGGTTGCTTGTTTAGTGAATATTGCATTTAGATCAGCTTACTTCGCATCTGAATCATTTCTGAATTGAGTTTCATTTTTGCATTTTTGTTCAACTGTTGTGTATCAGTTTATTCCTGTGTATCAACTTCATTTCTGCAAGTATTGATTATAGTTTCTGAATTGTATATCAGTGAACATCATTTTTCTGAGTCTTTTCTACATATTAGTTGTGATTTTTGCGGCTTGTATTGTGAGTTTCAGCACTCGGTTTGCCTCTAAATTTCTGTATTCGAATTGTTGCTACACTTTTACATTCATGTTCTGCATTTCTGAATTCATTTCATCATTCAGTTGTGTCTGAATTTGACAGCTTAATTTCTGCAATTCTCAGTTTGTCACATTTGAAGCTAGCTTCAAGCACTTGATCTCAGTTGCTTTGTTTGACTTTGCATCCAATTTGTAGCAGAATTTCTGCCTTCATTTCTGAATTCCTACCTTCATTTCTGAATTCCTTCACTCATTCATGCATAGCACTTCACTAATAGCTTTGATTTCCAAGTTGAATTGATTAGTTTCACTTTGGAATGGTAAGTTTATAGCTCTGCATTTAGAATTAGCTTTCGGCACATAAGTTTCTCCCTTGCGCATCAAGTTTGTTTCAATTCTTCACTTTGTATCAAGATGAAGCTACGACATTGATTGGTGTCCAGTTAAATGCAATTTTTAGTGTGCTATGGTGCTTGAAATCAGTTAGTCTTTCATTCGGCTGTTTCTGAACTCTCTCATCCATGTCTGCATTTGTTTGCTTCTAGATTTTATAGCTTGCTTGCGTTTTGTTTGTTTTAAGATTGATTTCTGAAGCAAGTTTTTGCATTAGTTTCAATCGAAAATGTCAACACTGTTTTGATTCATTTGCTTAGCATTTTGTTTGCATTTGATATCAAATTTGTCCTCCGAGTTCGGCTGCTTTGCATTGGTTGATTAAATTCACCATTAGTTGAGTTTATTAGTTGCCATTACCTTGTTTAAGTTCACTTAGTTATGTTTCCTTTCTTTTCATTGTGTTTTCATTTCTGATTTCAAACAAAACCCAATTCTTACTTGAAACCAAAAAATATTTGACGACATATAAACTCGAGCTTGAATCAAACATCCTTAACTAGCCCTAGGAAAAATACGACATGTGGCCCCTTTACTACATTTTTATCCTTGTTAGTAAAAAGGGTTTCCAGCTTTACAAATATCTAAATTTGAGACCCACAATAGCAAAAAGGGGCGGCATTGTCGAAGTAGGGCGTTCGAGGGAAAAGGATGAGTTTTCGGGCGCCTTAGAGGGAGAAGGAGTGGAAGAGAAGTTGGTTTGGTGTGGCAAATGACCAAGGTTTGATGGCCTTAAATAGGCTTATACGGGTGCCCGTGAAGGGTCTAGGGCGCCTGAGTTCAGTGAGGCGCCCGAGAGCCTCTTGGGCGCCTGAGTCAGGTATGTCAGGGCTTTTGGCAGCTTTGGGTGTCTTGAACGAAGATAAGGTATGAGGCGCTCGTAAGGTCACGGGCGCCCGTGTTGACCAAGGTTTGACCGTTGACCATTGACCAGTGTTGACCAAGATTGACTCAGTTGACTATGTTTGACCATCCAATAACTAAATTAATCAAGCCCTAGATTATATTCGAACTGATTTTATTTTGACTTTTAACTTGAAATTCAATCTTTTGGAAAACAAATTAGAGTTGATTTTGAACAAATTTTGAAAACAGTTTAAGTTTTATTTAAAATGATAATGAATTATACTATTAGGTCCTAGACATCTCACCCAATTCTACGTGATCAAACATGTTAACCTTATGAGTTTTGTGAGACAGGTTTTCAAAAATATTTTAATTTTGAAGAACGTGATTAATTTTGATGATATGAATTAATTTTGAAAAATTTATACGGTTAAATTTATTGACTTTAAAAAAATATGTTGAATCTAAGATTAATTGAAATTTGTGTTAGATTCAAATTTAACAAATAGTAAAGTGAATTTGATTTTCAGTAATTGACTTCCAGGTCTTGGCGAGACACAAGGCCTTCTTTGGCCGTAGCCTTATTAGAGCAACAACCCTTTCCTTGACAAAGCCTTTTACTGAAAATTCATCTTCAAGTTACTACTTGAAAGATTTTGGTCTAACTAGTTTGGGTCTTGGATCGGTAGCTTTGGATAGTTCCACCAGACTAAACAGACCTAGTAGGATATACTTGACCTTATTAGAAGGGGTTTCCTAACGTACTATCATCTCACCTCCACTCAATACTATGTTGTTCAAATTTCAAATAAATCATTTTGTCCTTAATCTAACCAATCCTAAGTCTAAGCAAAAAAAAATGTATAAAGAAAATAGACAAGCAAGCAAGCAATTCAGTAAAATTATTTAACTATAAATATGGTTTTTATATTGGCTCCCCCTGGACTATAGTCTCGATAAGAGTTAGGCAAGATGTGAATCTTGTCCTTGAGGATCCAATACTGGTTTGGTCCAGCTTTTTTATTTAGACAGAGCTTGGGGACCCATGCTTGGACTTCGGTTCTAGATTGGTTTAATACAAAGTAATATGATTGTTGTCTTGACTTAGTTCGATAGCCTAATCCGGATCGGTTATGAACGGACTTCTGCTTTCCAAGGATCATGTCAAGACGCTTGGAACCCGAAGCGAACCGTTCTAAGGCTACTCTGAGCTCCTTGACTTGAGTTTTCAAGGAAGAATTCTCTTCCTCAAGCTTTTGGACTTGAGTTGAGTTTCCTCGTTGAATTTGCTTGGTCAAGGATCTCGAGTCGACTTCCTCTTTTAGGCATTTTACTTCTTGTCGGAGGGACTCAAGATGGATTTTGGAATTCGTTAAGTTACGAGACAAATAAGAAATTAATATCGATAATTCATATTCTGAGTAACCTCTTATAGTAATTTGCCCGTTCTCTGAGATTGTGAGTCTTCTGTCGTCTGGTTTTGATTCTGATCTGGAGTCAACGTTTTCCGAGGTGGTTAGGGCGAGTAGATTCGTGTGTGGGACTTCTTCTTCTTCTTCGGAGGATGACTCATCCCAGGTGGCTTGAAAGCCTTCTTTCTGTGCGCCTTCTTGTTTTCCTTTCGGTTAGGACACTCTGATTTGAAGTGTCCCTTCTGGTTGGATTCGTAGCAGATGATGTTGCTTTTGCCTTTCGAGCTCGTTGAAGGTTCCGTTGGATCTTCCTTTCTTCGGCTTAACTTTTTCTTGCTCGTCTGGTACTTAAGTTCCTTATAGTAATCCCCAGCTAGCCGAACCAACTTGGGTCGATCACCTTCACTCTCTTCTGATTCCGAGTCTGAGTCGGAGTCGGGTGTTGGTTGAGGCTTCTTTTTGGGATCTTTTCCTTAAGATTTTCCTACAACAAAAGCTATACCTTTCTCGATCAAGGTAGTGTTAGTCTGTTCATGCAGTTCTAATTCAGAAAATAGCTCATCTAGCTAAATTTCATATAAGTTCCTTGAAACTTTGTAGGCATCCACCACCGACGCCCACAGTGAGTTTCGAGGAAAAGAATTTAAAATATACCTTATAAGGTCACGGTTTTCAACCTTGTCGTGTGTAGTCCGTTCATCAGATCCTGGATTCAGGCGTGGAGTTGGGCTGCAGTCTCGCTGTCGTGCATCTTGATTGTGTAGAGTCTGTTAAGCAACAAATCTCTCTTGTTGATCCTCGTGTCGGAAGTACCTTCGTGCAACTATATCAGCTTGTTCCAAAGCTCCTTCACACTGTTGAAGGGTCCTACCCGGTTCAGCTCCTCTTTTGTTAAGTCGCATTGCAATGTTTGGGTCGCCTTTGCGTCGGCCTCAATTTTCTTCTTCAGTGTGCAATCCCACTCGGTATAATGTTGCACCACGCCTTGTGCATTTTTGGGAATTTCTAGCCCAGACTGGATAATTATCTACATGTCCACATGAGTTTTCAGGTGGACTTCCATCCTGCTTTTCCAGTAGGAGAAATCTTCTCCATTGAAAAGTGGGGGTCTGGCGGTGCTGTATCCCTCTTGCATGGCCATTAAACTTTTAACTAAAAAAGAAGAAATAGAAAACTCGTACCAAGACTGAGTCTTGGATTTGTAGTGCTGGAGGAATATTAATAACGAAAAAAATTCGAGTTGTGTTGCACCAACCTCGATTAACGAGAAAAATTTGAGCGAAAAAAAAACTTTAACTTTGAAAATACAAAAAAAATTCTCAAACTGGTGGTTGCACCAAGTTTGAGCCACCCACTCGGATACCACTTGTGGGATCGGATAGAAACGATAGAGGGGGGGCGGTGAATATCGTTCGTAAACTTTTTCGTAAAGCGAAGAGTAATTGCACAGCGGAAAATTAAAATCAATCGGTAACACAATTTTGTTTTACATGGTTCGGAGTCATTGTCGGCTCCTACTCCAAGGCTCACGGTCCTTGACCGTTTACGATGGGTAATTCTATATTTTCGTAAAATATTACAAGTCGAGAGTACAAATATAGAATTGAAAAAGCAGTTACAGCACTTAACAAAATTAGCTTTTACCGACGACCGAAGAGGTTGGAAGTTTCCGGAGCAGCGGGTCATCATCAGCGCTTGAATCACGAGTACGGAACATGTCAGAGTAGAGCGCTTGAGCGTAAGAGTTGAAAGCAATTGATGTAGAAGCCTTGGGGGTGAACCCCCTTTTATAGTAGTCAGTGTGGCGCCTGTGTTGAAGGGGACGCCTGACACGTGGCCACTCTTGCGTGAACTCCAATCCGTAGACTCGACCAGCGCTTATCCCTTCAACTGGGGCGCCTGAGCTGACTGGGGAGCCTGTGTTAACACAGGCGCATGAGCTGACTTGGTCTAGAGGCTTGCCATGAGCTGACTTGGTCTAGAGGCTTGCGTGGGAGTTTGCTTCGAATGCTTGGTTTAACCCTTCACTCAGCGCCTGTCTCAATATAGGCGCCTAGCCCAGTTAGGGCACCTCACTCCATTGAGGTGCCTGAGTGCAGAAAATCCCTTCCATTCGTTCCTGCAACCAGGGTTAGTTCCAAAGACATACAAAGCATACAATAATATTAGAACATTATTTACAGCCTGAGCTGTCTTGGTTCTGACTTTGGGTCTCCCACATGGAACCCTAGGTCGAACCGACGCCTAATATTCCCTCCTACGGGGAACACGTCCTCACCTACTCCTCTCGAGAGAATTTACCTTTTTTGCCAACCGGCTCCTCCAGTTGGACTTTTGCCCAGCTTCACTCACCAGGTCTTCGTGCCCAATCCGCGATCAGGTCTTCATGCCCAGCTTCACTCACTAGGACTTCGGTGCCCAGTCCTCGACCAGGTCTTCGTGCCCAGTTTCACTCACCAGGTCTTCGTGCCCAACCTTACGTCATGACTTAGTTGCCTACTGTACCTAGGACCTTCCTGCACACTTAATAATCTTGTTAGACAACAACACCTTAACATCTAAACCCTTTGCCATTATCAAAACAAAGGATTGACTTTGGTGCTTCTAGCACCAACAATGGCTTAGTTTGGATCAATTTTAGAAAAAGTACAGGATAGGTTGATCAAGTTTACTTGTCTAATCTGTCTCACCCAATTTAAGTGATCAAGCACGTTAATCTTATGTTAATTTTATGGGACACTGTTCACTCTAACCAGTTTGATCTGATTAGCTGGATTGAACAGAAAATTTTTGAAAAAGATTGAGAAAGATTTGAAAACGAATTTCTGAAAAAGAATTTTTGAAAAGGACTAAGAAAAATTTGAAAACAAATTTTTTGAAAAAGAATTTTTGAAAAAGATTAAGACAAATTTGAAAATGAATTTTGTTTTGAAAGTGATACAGATACATTTGAAAAAGAATTTTTTGAGGAGGAAAAATTGATAGGATTTGGGTTGATCTAACTTTATTCATCCTAAACATCTCACCCATTTTTAAGTGACAAAACAGGGATCCTTATTTGCTTTATGAGGTGCTTTCAATTTTATCTTGAAAATTAGGTTATGTTTAAGATATGATTGGACCTTGAGTTAGATTTAGATTTAAGAATTAGTATTTTAATAATAAATTTCAATATTTGGCTTTCAGATTTTGATGAGGCACAAGGGTCTTCTTTGGCCTTAGCCTTATTGGATCAACAACCCGTTCCTTGACAAAGTAGCATAAAGAAATAGTATTTTTAAATTCCTCATTCAGAAACCTTAGTCTAACTAGTCGAGGATGTGGAAAGGTTGCTTCGGCTAGTTCCACCGGACTAAGAAGACCAAATAGGAGATGTCTTCCCCTACTTGACTCCCTAGACGGCTTTCCTAACGTACTATCAGGTCGACCCACCCTAATACTAAGTTGTGCAAGTTTCAATCAGATCTAATCCTTAACTAACCATTTTTAGTCCTAATCATGATAATTTGCAAAAAAAAAAAAAAGTAAATAAACAAGTATCAAGGATGATATTCAATCAAAAACTATCTAACCACATAAATAGTCCTTTTATTAGCTCCTCCTAGATTATATCCCCGATATGGTCTATCTAAGTAATATATATTATCCTTGGGAATCAAATATTGATTTGGTCCATCTTGATTAGTCAAGCTTAGTTTGGGGACCCATGCTTGGACTAGAGTGCTAGGGCGGTTAATTACTGAGTAATAGGACTTAACTCGCGAATTGGATTTAAACCCAATTCCAGATCAATTTAGAATAGATTTCTATTTTTCGAGAATCATATCAAGATTCTTGGAACCCATGGTAAATTGTTCCAAATTTGCTTTGAGTTCTTTAACTTGAGCTTTCAGGGAGGAATTCTCTTCCTCAAGTCTTTGGACTTGAGTTGAGGTTTCTTCCTGAACATGCTCAGTCAAAGGACTCGAGCTGGTCTCTTCCTTAAGGAGTTTTACCTCCTCTCGGAGAGACTTGACCCGATCATTGGACTTAGCCAGTTTGCGAGATAAGTAGGAAATTAATTCATAAAGATCCGGTTTGGAAAAATCTGTGACCTTAAGTCAGTCTATTTCTGACAGTGAGACTGTTCTGTGCTCCATTTCTTCGTCCGATTTAGAGTCGATGTTGATCTCATCTTTATCCGTTAAGGTGAGGAGGTTTGAGTGTGTTGGTTCATCCTTGTTCGATTTCGAAGACGACTCGTCCCAAGTTGCTTGCAACACCTTCTTCCTCTGTTGCTTCTTTGTCTCCTTCGCGTTCGGGCACTCACACTTGAAGTGCACCTTCTTTCCACACTCATAATAGGTGATATTTGGTTCAGCCAGATCATCCTTTGGCTGCCCCATTTTCTTCTTCTTTTGGGCCTTCTGACCTCTGAACTGCATTCGGACGACGTTCACAAGCTCCCCCAGCTCTTCCTCTTCAGATCCTGAGTCAAAATCTGTTCCAGTTCTGGTGTATTCTTCTTGATTTTTCCTGCAATCAAAGACACACCTTTCTCTACAAGTGAACCATTAATCTGCTCATGTAACTCAAATTCAGAAAATAACTCATCTAATTTTACTTTTGAAAGGTACTTAGAGACTTTGTAGGCATCAACCATAGATGCCCACAGCGAGTTTCTAGGGAATGAATTTATTGTATACCTGATTAGATCTCTATTCTCGATCATGTGCCTGATGATGTGGAGTTTGTTCATAATTTCTTAAATCCGAGCTTGTAGTTGGGAAGTCGTTTCTCTGTCTTGCATTTTTAGATTATAAAGTTTATTCAACAAAAGATCGCGACGACTCACCAAAGTGTCAGAGGTTCCTTCATGGAGTTCTATGAGTTTGTTCCAGAGTTCTTTGTTGTTGTTGAAGGGACCATCCCGGTTAAGCTCCTCCTTTGTAAGTCCGCATTGGAGGATCTGTGTTGCCTTTGCGTCAGCTTCGATTCCCTTTTTGGCAGCGACATCCCATTTATCGTAGTTCAGAATCACCCCATGCTCATCTCTTGGAAGGTCGAATCGAATTTGGATTATTATCCACATGTCCACCTGAGTTTTTAGGTGGACTTCCGTCCAGCTCTTCCAATACCCGAAGTCTTCCCCAGAGAAGAGAGGGGTGCAAGCAATATAGTAGTCCTCTTGCAACGCCATAAGGATAGTAGAGAGAAATCCGAACTTGCAAAAACAAAAATAATAGAATGCACCAAGACTTTTGTCTTGGATTACCAGTGTGGGATAAAAAAAAATGCAACCGAAGAGAACTTCAAAAAGTGGCAAAATTACCCTTTAAAAACACTATAGAAAATCTAAAAAGTGCTCAAGTGATAGTTTCACCAAAATTGAGCAGCCCCTACTCTGATACCAATTGCAGGATCAAGATTGAGTGATAGAGGGGGGGGTGAATATTGCTTCACAAAAATTTCAGATTTAACACTTAAATAAAGTAAGCAAAGTACATAGCGGAAGCATTAAGAGTAATCGTAAGAGTTAGAGAGAGAAAGCAGCGGAAACAAGCAACAAATCACGATCGCTAACTCAAGTTGGTTTTACTTGCTTCGGAATCTTGACCGGCTTCTACTACAAGGCCCATTATTCTTAATCATTTACTTTGGGCGTTACTAAAAAATCGTAAGAATGTTTACATGTTACAAACTGAAGTATGCAATAAAAAATGAACAATTATACCAACTCCTAAAATGAGAGGGCAAATCTTCGTTCAGAGATTCCGACGGCGTTTCAGTGTTATCTGAACTTCGGTCGCACAACACACAGAAGAAGAAAGTGATCGCAGTGTTTTTTGTTGTTCTAGACTGCTGCACTCGATCCCTTTTTATAGTACTTACTTAGGCACCTGAATGACCATTTAAGCGGCCCCGTTGTAACTGATCGGGTAGAAACTCTATCTGCTGCCAGGTCAAATTCTATCCTGGTCAGGCACCTGAGTCCCTTTCAGGGCCTGAGTGTTGATGCGGATCCTCCACTCAGCACTCGCCACGATAGCCAAGAATCTGACCGTTGCACCAGTTTAGCCACCATCTGCCAGCTCTCAGGCGCCTGAGTCCTATTCAAGCACCCCAGTCAAGCTGCTTTTTCCTTTTAGTTGTGATATGGGTTAGTCCCATACATCCAATAACATATAATGAAAACATGTATGAATCACAACCAGTGCTATCTTGGTCCTGACTTTCAAGTTTCACCCGAAACCCTATGTCGGACCAACGCCTACTGTTCCCTCTCTGGAGAATGCGTCCTCACCTACTCCTCTCAGGAGAGGTTACCTGTTGCCACCCAGAATGTCCGGTTGGCCTTTTTCTCGGCCTGCGAGAACCCGGAACTCGACGACGTTCTGTAGGACTGGTGCCGTCGATAGAGGGGGGGGGGGTGAATATTGACCGAAAAATCTTTTCGTGGAAACTCATAAACTTTAAGAGTAATCGTTTTGGATAGAGCGTTAGTAGCACAGCGAAAAATAAAATATAAAGAATAAACGAATAACAACACAGTGCACGTGGGATTTTTACTTGGTTCCCGACCCCCCAGGGTCAGTACATCCAAGGCCTATGCACGGGAACACCCATCCACAATTGGTCTCCTTTCCGAACTTTTCGGAGGCGGAGAAACCCGTCTTACAGTGCAATAATTACAATCACAAATATTGAAAATTGAGTGTGGAATAATAAAAGCAAACTGAACAAACAAGATTTGAAACTCGGCCGATCTGGACCTCCGAAGTGCCGCGCACTTCCTCCTGGAGACTCTCGGTCGTAGAGCCTCACCTTTAACGCGTTGTCGTCACTTGGAAAGCTTAGAATCATGTTTAGAAGTTGTGTTTGAAGCTGAGGGGTTGAGGCCCCTTTTATAGGCTTCATACGGGGGCCTGTGATGATGGGGGCACCTACACGTGGCCTTTCATGCGCGATCTCTTATCCGCAGGTCCAGTCAGCACTTATCCTTTCCACAGGGGCGCCTGAGCTGATGGGGGCACCCGTATGGTCCCGGGTGCCTGAATGTAACGCTGTTCTGCCTTCCATCGTTGAACCAGCTTTTGCCTCTTTGAGTTAGGCGCCACTATTGATGGGGGCGCCTGATTCCATTGGGGCACCCCCATTGATGGGGGCGCCTGGCTTCAATGCTTCCAACCATGTTGTTTGCCTGCTTTGTCTTTGGTTCTTGGTACCTGCAAGATACACAAATACAAAGCAAATATACACACAATATTAGCCTTAAGGACTCGGTTCTGACTTCGAATTTCCATGAAACCCTAGGTCGAACCGACGCAAGTTCCCACCCTCGAGAATGTGCCTTTCACCTACTCCTTTCAGGAGATGGTTGCCACCCAGTCCTTCGGGTGAACTTTTGCTTAGCCTCCGATACTCTCAGATCTCGAGACGTCTGAACCCTGACCGGTCTCTACTTCTGTCCTTAGTCATCGCTCAGCTAAGTTGCTCAGTCACTCGGACCAAGACTTCGTGCCCAAACCCTAAGTCCAGGACTTCGGTGCCCAACCCTCAGCCAGGTCTTCGTGCCCAATTCCTCGAACCAGGTCTTCGGTGCCCAACCCTCGGCCAGGTCTTCTGGCCCAGGCGTCGACCAGGACTTACTGCCCAACTTCCGGTCAGGTCTTCGGTGCCCAGCCCTTTGCCAAGACTTAGTGTCCAATCCATGATCAGGACTTAGTGCCCAATTCTTCGAACCAAGACTTATTGCCTAGGTTTACTAGGACTTTCTTTCACTTTGGCACTCTTCCTGTTAACTTCCCTTCCCTCGTTCAATGTATCACTGACTTAAATATATTGTCAAATATTAAAACACTTAAAAGAGGACATCACTAATGCAACTTGCACCAAGAATCTCCCCCTTTTTCATGTTTGACAATATCTTAAGTTTGATTGGTTGAAAGGGCTAAATTTTAACTCTTGGGATCAAATGAAAATGATCTAAGTTTTGAAAATCCATTTTTGATCCTCTGGGGAAAAATAAGAAAAAAATTTTCTAACCTCTAACTTTCACTCTCCCCCCTTTTTGAAAAACATTTTGATTTTTTGATCCTTTGGTAAGAGAGTTAAAAAATTTATTTCTAACTTAAGGCACATCTCTCCCCCTTTGTCATACATCAAAAAAAGCCAAGAATACTTGCACCAACAATAAAAGATGTTCTTTTGAAAGTACTTAGTATAATTTTTGAAAGCATAGTAAAACTATGTACTTAAATTTCCAAAAAAAATCTATTTTTTGAAAAATATTGTGCACTCCTGAAAAATATTTTGTATTTGTAGGAAAATGTTTGATCTGAAAAAAATTTCTTTAGAAATGTTTTAACAAGGAAATACTTAAAAGAAATGTTGTGAAAATACTCTTGAAAGACCCCCCTTTTTTTTTGCTTAACACATTTTCACAAAAAAAAAATGTTTTTTGAAACATGCTAGTATTTGAAGAAATATCTGTACCTTTGAAAAATATTTTGATCATTTTCAAAAATGCAAGTACTTTGAGATGTATTGCGTTTTTGAAAACCATGCAAGTACTTTTGAATAAAATTATGTAATTTTTGAAAAATATTTGCAATTTTGGTAAATATAAGTATTTTTGAAAAAGATTATGCATTTTCGGAAAATATAAGTACTTTTTTAAAAAAAATGTAAGTTTTGTAAAAAGTATTACTTGACTTATATTTTGAAAGTACTTAGAAAAATATTGTTTTGAAAACATAATATTTTACTTGACTTGGTTTCCTTTCCAGTTTGACACAATCCTATGAAACCTTGTTAACTACAAGGACATTTTCCTAAGTGTTCTGGAAATTCTCAAGCCCAAGTAAATATTATTTCCAAAAAACTATTTTGAAAGTGATAGAGATTTAATATGATTAAAAATAGTACTTTGAAGAAAAATTATATTTTCAAAAATGACTTAATAATGCAGCGCATGAAAATATATTAAATAATTCTTTGTAATTTGACCTCCCCCTAAACATGACCCAGTCCTAGGAAGCTTGTTGACCACAAGTACTCTTCCTCTAAGTCTTTAGGGTTTAGTTCAGATCAAAAAAATTATCTATTAATTTCAAAACAAATAATGACAAAAAACCTTTCAGAAGTTTGACTCAGACTCCCCCTAAATCTGACACATCTTAGGAGTCCTTGTAGATCATGAAGTGGACCTTCCTCTGTGTCTTTAGGGTTTATCAAAATCAAATGAACACTAGTTTTCAGGAAGATAAATTTTGAAACCACAATTTGGAAAGAAGATAATTTTTAAAGTATAAGCTTTTTCTAAAACATATGTGATAGTAATTAAAGCGCAGTTTTTGAAAAACATTTTTAAAGATTAAAAATAATAAAATACTCCCCATGCATCCAACACCGTTTGACTCTATCTAAGTGCCTGAAGGAACTTTAGTGTTGACCTAAGAGGCTTGTGTCTAATTGTGTGAGTCAAACAATTTTTGAAAAGATATACTTTTGAAAAATGTATAATATGTATAACCAATCAGACAAGCATGAATTCCATAAAAATATTATTATGTTGAAGCACTATTTTGAAAATATATTTTTAGAAAAATATTCTAACAATTTTGAAAAATAATTTTGAAAAATATTTTTCAAATTATTAGTCCTTAACATCTCACCCATTCTAGATGTCTCAATACAACAATCATGGTTGCCTTATGGGTGCATTGTGAGATGCTTGAATCATTTTTCTTAATTCATTGTTAAATCTAAGAATTAATTGTAACTTGTGTTAGATTCAAATTTATCAATTAGTAATGTAAATTTGATTTTCGGTAATCGGCTTCCAGGTCTTGGCGAGGCACAAGGCCTTCTTTGGCCGTAGCCTTATTGGATCATCAACTTTTTCCTTGACAAAGCCTTTTATCGAAAATTCATTTTCAAATTATTTCTTGAAAAATTTTGGTCTAACTAGCTTAGGTTTTGGATCGGTAGCTTCGTCTAGTTTCACCAAACTAAACAGACCAAGTAGAATATACTTGACCTTATTAGAAGGGCTTCCCTAACGTACTATCATCTCACTTCCACCTAATACTAGGTTGTTCAAGTTTCAACTATTCTTTTTCCTATAGCCGTTCTAAATCATGCATAAATTTAAACGTGAATGACATGACATATATATTAAAAAAATAGCAAATGTATGTTCATGGCATTAATGCATGAATCAAACAAGTCAAAAATATTTGATTAAGTTTCTAAAGATGTATCAAATTCCCGATTTGATACATGTCGTGTGAACCCTCGAATATGTCAACCCACTATGACATATTTGATATTATTAATTTAATTATTGTAGTTTGAGTAAGATTTTATTTAATTTGAGTTTAAGTTATTCAAGAATTAATTGAAATTAAATTAATTAAGAATTGAGTAAAATTTGAATTAATTAAGATTTAATTGAATTAATTTGAATTTAAATTAATTAAGATTTAATTGAATTGATTAAGAATTAATTTTAATTTGAATTAATTAAGATTTAATTGAATTAATTAAGATTTAATTGAATTAATTTGAATTTGAATTAATTAAGAGTTAATTGAATTAATTTGAATTTGAATTAAGATTTAATTGAATTAATTTGAATTTGAATTATGATTTAATTGAATTAATTTTAATTTTAATTAATTAAGATTTAATTGAATTACTTAACATTTAATTTGAATAATTAAGGTTGAAATGATTAATTAATAGTTGTGGGTTTAAGTTCATAATTTTCATTATTTCAAAGATTTCTGACTCATCCACTATTTCTTCTCTATTTATTTTTACAAGTCTTTCTAACAAATCTGATTTGTTTGAATCTTTGTAAATTTTATTAACTATAGCCTTAATTTCAATTTCCTCCACATCCTCATCATTTGGATTATCTCTTTTTATATCTTCATATTAGGTGGAGTAACATGGGCTACTAGTTAATATTTCAGGGTTATCCAAGAGGATAATTAAATCATTATCTAAAGAGACTTTATCTCCACTATCCTCAGAATTATCCTTATTATCCTCAAAAATATTTCTAGAAAAAGCATTCTTATCCTCAGAAATAATTTTAATAATTTCAGGATTATCTTCAGAAATATCTTCACTAATTTCAAATTCGAATTCAGAATTATCCTTAAGATTTTCAAATTTGAATTCAGTATTATCCTTAAGATTTTTAAATTTGAATTCAGTATTATCTTTAAGATTTTCAAATTTGAATTCAGTATTATCCTTAAGATTTTCAAATTTGAATTCAGTATTATCCTTAAGATTTTTAGATTTGAATTCAGCGTTATCTAAAGGATTTTCAAATTTGAATCCAGATTTATCAGACTTAATTTCTAAATTATCTTCAGGATTTTTAGGATTATCAGAATTTTCAGAATTAAAAATAAGATTAATTTCAGAATTAATTCAAAATTGATTTTAGAAATTAATGAATTAATCTTAAGGATTAAACTGTTGATTTTTGATATTTTAATATTATCGGTATTTTGTAGCTAGTCATGTAGAACATTAACTTGACTATATACAAAATTTAACTTTTCAGAAGAATAATCTAACTTATTTACATAAGAAAGTGCAAATATTTTAAAATTTTTCGGGACATAAATTTCACGTACCTTTGTCGGACACTTATTTTTGTAATGCCCATACTTTCCACATTTGAAGCATTTGATGTCGTCCTTGTTCCTCCGGACATCTGGCGCTGGTGCCTCCTTTGCCACTGGTGAAGAACGAATCTTACGAGTAGGGCACTGATTTTTATAGTGCCCTCTCTCCCTACACGTGAAGCATATGATATGAAATTTAAAAACAGACATTAAAAAATTGTACCTGATACACCCCTAGGCTCCCCCTCAACTCCTGGCGTCGTTGCTCCGTCGGCGGTTAGTCCGGTGAAGAGCGATTTGGCTCTGATACCAATTGTAGGACCAGTGCCGTCGATAGAGGGGGGGGTGAATATCGACCGAAAAGTCTTTTTGCGGAAACTTATAAACTTTATGAGTAATCGTTCTGGATAGAGCGTTAGTAGCACAGCAGAAAATAAAACAGAAAGAATAAACGAATAACAACACAGCGCATGCGGGATTTTTACTTGGTTCCCGACCCCCCAGGGTTAGTACTGTTGGTGGAGCCAGCACCTAAGTCAAACTTGGATTTTGATAATGGCAAAGGGTTCAAAAGTTAAGATGTTATTTTGGTCTAATGTGTTCACTAAGTGTGCAGGAAAGTAGCCCTAGGTACACTAGGCATGAAGTCCTGGTCGAGGACTGGGTGTAACGACCCAGAAAATTCTCTTAATATTTTCTTAAAATATTGAGCATGTCTAGATAATTTTCCGAGGGACCTAGAAATATTAATACAAAATGTGGCCTAGAAATCCATATTTTCTCATTTAAATTGAGAAAACTAAGTACTAATGTGTCTTATATGGGCTTTTTAGTACCATAATTATTGGAGAATTTTAGGTAAAAATTAATATAAATATAAAAGGATTTTAATAGGAAATATTAACATAATTATGGGGGAATTTTTAGGGGATTTTCGAATATTAAGAAAAAATAAAATAAAAATAAAATGGAAAATAATGTGCATAGACCAAGGATTGAATCTTGGACCTCTTGTACAACCATGCATGCTCTAACCAACTCACCTAGCAAGGGAATGTTATGAGGAAATGAAGTGGAAATTGGTTAAGGCTTAGAAGAAGATGAAGGGTCATGAAGAGACTCTTCATTTACCTCCTTAATGGGTTATAAAGAGGGGGGTTTGGGAGTGACTTTCTTCTTTCCATCAATTGCATTTCCTCTCCTCCTCCCTCCTCATTCTAGCCGAACACCACAAGGGTGGTTCTCCCTTGGAAAAGCTCCACAAGAAGGTCTCACCACCAAGATCTAAAGGTTTTCCAAGGATACAAGGGCAAGGGGGTTCAAGTGTCCAAAGGATTTGCAATTTTCTTCTCTTTTAAGGTTTAAAAATCAAGATCAACCAAGGTAAGACTCCCTCACCTGTGGTATAATAGTTCCTTATGTTTTTAGCATGATATATTGGTTGGTTTTTGGGATTTGATGTTGAAAGAATGAAAACCAAGAACCCTAGTCCTATGGGTTTCGGCCACTAGGATTTTAGGGTCCATGATGATCCTAAAAATCTTCCTAATGTTGTCTAATGTACTCTCATGATGTTTAGAGATTAAATATAATTTTTGAGAATTTTTGGGGTACCCTAGGATCCCCTAGGGTTGCGGCCAACTTCAAGAACCCATGGGTAGGGTTGGGTCTAAAACTTCAAGTATGTGTTTTATGTATTATCATGATATAAGGGAGATGGAGGATGATTTATGTGAATTTTCACATGGCCTAGAGACCCTATAAGTTTCAGCCAAGATTGCTACTAGGGTAAAAAGTTAGGACTTATTTTAAGTAAGAGCCCCAATGGCCCTATGGTAAGGTATGGTTGGTGTTTAATGATTGATTGGGGATTTTAATGGAATTTTTCCATGCCCCCATGGCCTTACATGTTTCGGCCAGCCCTAGGAAGGAGGGCTAAAGGTTAGGGTTAACCCTAATCATGGGCCCCAATGGCTTCTTATGGTCTCATAGATGATGTATGGTTGTTCCTTTACCTTATGCTGTCTTACATGTTTATGGAATTGGTGGAACTCCTCCCTATAGGTTTCGGCCAAGCCATGTATCTAGGGTTTGGGGTGGAGTTAAGTTCAAAGAATGATGGTTTATGCTTATCATGAAGTATATATATATATATATATATATATATATATATATATATATATATATATATATATAATATATATATATATATATATATATATATATATATATATATATAGGTCCAAGCATGTGGTAGAACTCATGTTACCTATAACCCTAACTTTAAGCACCATGTTTTATGTTGTATGTTATGATTTGGATGCCATGCTTAATAGGGTTTATTATGAATGTCTTATGTTTTATGCCATGCACTTGGATAGTAGGTAGCATGTTTATGGAAGTCCTACCTATGTAGGCTTAGGTTATGTAGAGAACCATGTTATGTTATATGCTCATGTTATGTTAAGAACCATGCTATGTTATTGTGTATGTTCATGATATGAATGATGCCATTATAAGTATGTTAGGTTTATGTTCATGATAAGAATGATGTCATGATAGGTATGTTATGTTTATGTTCATGATAAGAACGATGCCATGATAAGTATGTTATGTTTATATTCATGATAAGAACGATGTCATGATAAGTATGTTATGTTTATGTTCATGATAAGAACGATGCCATGATAAGTATGTTATGTTTATGTTATGATAAGAATGATGCATGCCATGTTTATGAAAGAAGATGCATACCATGTTTATGAATGAAGATAATGCTCATGCCTTCCAGGCATCATGATGTTATGCAATAAGTATGAACGATGAAAGGACAAGCATGTGTTAAGTCATGCTTTATGTAACATGGTTATGCTATGAATGTCTTATGGATGATGAAACATGTAAAGTATTTTACTTTATGAATGGGCTTGTACCGGACCGAAGTATGGGTCCAAGGGATGGGCACCTTAAGAACGCCCCGGTTATGGACTACCGACTATACTGTCTATGGTTCTGGCACTACCGGAGCTGTGCAACAGGGATGGGTTCCTTAAGAACGCCTCGGTTCGGGGACTACCGACTATGTTGTCCTTACCCTAGTAGGTCGGGGCTCGCTACCTCGGACTTGCTAGGGATGCGCACTATGATGTATGTATGTGGTACAAGCCGGGGACCCCAATGATATGATGATTATGTTTAAACATTTAAAAGTATGTTTTAAAAGTTAAGCATCCTTATGTATATGCATTTCACTCATGCATTCATTCATGTTATGCATTATGCTATGCTGATAAGATTTTTATGCTTACGCTTCATGTTAAGAAATATGCATGAGAGTAAATGATCTATGTCATGATTATGTTAAGAGGATGCTCATATGATATGATATGAAGTATGCCTATGTTTATGCCATACAGGTTGGTTTACACCTTATAGACATGTTTATACCATGTATTATGTCATGCTAGGAATGTTTATTATGTTATGTATATACCATGTATTATGCCATGCTAGGGATGTTTATTATGTTTATGTTTATGCGATGTAGCATGTCATGCTTAGAATGTTTACTATGTGTACGTTTATGCCATGTCTCATGCCATGATAGGAATGTTCACTTATGTTTATGTTCATGCCATGTCAAGTATATGATAAGTGATTCAAGTTGTTATGTTCTAAGTAGAGCACCAAGTATGTTAATGTTTCATGTGCTCATTATGAAATGACGAATGGTTTTGTGAGTAGGAAAGAGTCTTACTAAGCCTGTGTGCTTATAGTCTTATTTCCTTATACCGCAGATCATTCAAGGGGACAATAAGGAAGAAGCAGGAGGGCAAGAACGCATGTGTGTGGTAGTGACTTAGCCCAGGAAATCATATGTTTATCGGTTATGCTAGAACTTTACTTTGGTCACTTATAAGCTTGAATGCTTGAATAATGACTTATGGAACTCTATGATGTGATGTTAAGTATGACATGATATGATGTTTAAGTAAGAAGTCAATATGCCGAGTTTCCATGTCATTATGTTAAGAATGGTAGTAGGGCATGTACGAGTAAAGTTAAAGTTATTCCGCTGCCTTATGATGTCTACATGCCCTAAGTATGTTAACGTAACGCCGCTTATGGAAAAAAAAAGCGGGCATTACACTGGGCACGAAGCCCTGGCAAGGAACTGGCACCGAAGACCTACTAGGAAGGTGGGCATGAAGTCCTGGTCTAGGACTGGGCACGAAGCCCTGGCAAAGAGCTGGGTATCGAAGACCTGCTCGAAAGGTGGGCACGAAGACTTGGTCAGGTGCATCGGGCAAAAGTCCAACCTGAGGAGCCAGTTGGCAAAAGGTAAACTCTCCTGAGAGGAGTAGGTGAGGATGCGTTCCCTGTCGAGGGAACAGTAGGCGTCGGTTCGACCTAGGATTCCATTTGGGAGACCCGAAGTCAGAACCAAGACAGCTACGGCTGTAAAAACCTAACATTTCTTGCCTTGTTTGTTGTGGAACTAACCTTGGATGCAGGGACCATAGGAATGTGTTTCTGCAGCTCAGAACACCCCAAAGGAGAGGGGCAGTAGCTGGGCTAGGCGCCCGGGAGGTCCCGGGTGCCCAAGGTCAAAGCCAAACGAACAGCTAAGCAAGAATCGCTTCGGAAGCTTACTGGGACAGACGCCCTCAAGGTCCCGGGTGCCCTGGATGTCTCGGGGGCCCTAGGTCCAAGCCAACCAGTGATCGAAGCGAAATCAGCCGCGAAGCCAGCAGACCAAGTCAACCGGGGCACCCCCAGTGTCCCGGGCGCCTCCGTCAGCTCTGAGGTCGATTATGGAGGGATAAGCTCTGACCGAGCTGCGGATAAGGTTTCTCGGATCCGTGGGCACATGTCAGGCGCCCCCAGCGTCTAGGCCGCCCCCAGCGTCTAGGGTGCCCCCAGGAGCAGTATAAAAGGGGCTCGACCCCTAAGGCTTCGATATCAATTTTTCCAACGCCTCTACGCTCTTCGTTCAAGAGCTCTGCTCCGGAAACCCCCGATCTCGAGATTCTAGCGCCGACGACGACCCTCTGCTCTGAAGTACGATCCACACCGAGCGTCGGTAACGAAGTGTATAATTTTCTTTATTGCACTACTATTGTAACCATCTTTGTAAATCTTTGCGCCATTATAGAATTGCCCGCAGTAAACGGTCAAGGACCGTGGGCCTTGGAGTAGGAGCCGACCGCGACTCCGAACCAAGTAAAAGTACTTGTGTTCTTCTTGTGTGATTGTTTTCATTTCCGCTGCGTAATTTCTCTCAATCTTATCCGAAACGTTTTCACGATATTCACCCCCCCTCTATCGTGTTTACTCGATCCAACAAGTGGTATCAGAGCGGGGAAGCTCAAATTTGGTGCAACCACCAATTTGACAGTTTTTCAGTTTTTTACTAATTTTTTTATCGAATTTGTATCGTTAATCGAGGTTGGTGCAACACCACTCGATAAATTCTTTTAAATATTTTATTCCCGCATGCTAATCCAAGACCAAGTCTTGGGACAGTTTTTGTTTTTATTTTATTTCAGAATTCCTAAATGGCCATGCAAGAAGGTTTCAGTACAGCCAGACCACCACTCTTCAGTGGGGAGGATTTCTTCTACTAGAAGAGTCGGATGGAAGTCCACCTGAAAACTCAGGTGGACATGTGGATAATTATCCAATCTGGACTGGAAATCCCAAGAAACGCTGAAGGAGTGCCACAATCTTACATCGAATGGGATACCACACTAAAAAGAAAGATCGAGGCGGATGCTAAAGCCACTCAAACACTCCAATGTGACCTAACCAAAAAAGAGCTGAACTGGGTGGGACCATTCAACAGTGCAAAGGAACTCTGGGGTAAGTTAATTGAGTTGCACGAAGGAACCTACGACACCCGAATCAGCAAGAGGGACCTACTAAACAAGCTGTACACAATCGAGATGAACGACAGCGAATCTGCAGCCCAGCTCCACGCCAGAATTCAGGAGCTGATGAACGGTCTACACACAATCGGTCACAAGGTAGAAAACCGTGACCTGATTAGGTATACTCTTAACGCTTTCCCGAGAAATACTTTGTGGACATCTATGGTAGATGCGTACAAAGTTTCAAGGGATCTTTCTAAAATCAAATTAGATGAGTTATTTTCCAAACTTGAATTACATGAGCAGACTAACTGCACCTTGGCCGAGAAAGACATTGGTTTTGTTGTAGGCAAGACAGGAAAAATGGTCAAGAAGAAGCCTCAACCTGCACCCGAGTTTGACTTAGACTCAGACTCAGAAGATAGCGAAGGGGATCGACCCAAGCTGGTCCGGCTTGCCCGAAACTATTACAAGGAATTGAAGAATCAGTCCAACAGAAAAAAAGCCAGCCGAAAGAAGGAGGATCCGGCTGAACCATCCAAGAACAAATCGAGTGTGATCTGCTTCGAATGCAACAAGAAGGGACATTTCAAATCGGAATGCCCTAATCTGAAAGAAGCCAAGAAGACAAGAAGGAAGAAGGCCCTTCAGGCAACGTGGGACGAATCTTCCTCCGAAGAAGAAGAAGAGGCCCCACAGTCGAACCTGCTCACCCTAACTGCTTCGGAAGAAATCGAGACCGAATCAGAATCGGAGCCGGACGACGGAAAGCTCACATTTTTAGAGTACGGCAAAATCACTGTAAGTGGATTTTCTAGAATTCAATTATCCGAATTAATTGCCTATCTATCTCGCGACTTGGCGAAAGCCAAAATCCGAGTCGAGTCCCTCCGACAGGAAGTAAAACTCCTGAAAGAGGGAGCTGACTCTAGATCCTTAACTGAGAAGGTTCAAGAAGGAACCTCTACTCAAGTTGAAAAACTTGAGAAAGAGAACTCCCCCTTGAAAACTCAAGTCAAGGACCTTAGAACAGCATTAGAATGATTCACTTATGGTTCCAAGGGTCTTGACATGATCCTTGGAAAATAGAAGTCGTTCTAAATTGATCCGAGTTAGGCTATCGAACCAAGGCGAGACAAAGGTCCTACTATGCTGTACTGAACCAATCTAGACCTATAGTTCAGGCATGGGTACCCAAACTTTGCCTGAACAACCAAACTGGATCAAATCAGTATTAGATCCCCAAGGACAAGATTCACATCTTGTCGAACCATTATCGTGGCTTTAGTCCAGGGGGAGCCAACTTAAAAACAATCTTTATCGTTAAATAATTTTTTTTTCTTGTTTAAAAATGCATGATTGCTTATTTATTTATTTTCTGCAATTTACCATGCTTAGACCTAGGACTGGTTAGACTAAGGACTAAACCAATTAACTGAAATTTAAATGACATAGTATTGGGTGGTGGTGAGATGATAGTACGTTAGGGAAGCCTTTTCTAATAAGGTCAAGTATACACTACTTGGTCTCTTTAGACTGGTGGAACTAGCTGATGCTAGCGATCCAAGACCTAAACTAGTTAGACTAGAATTTTTCAAAAAGTAATTTTGAAAATGAAATTTCATTAAAAGGCTTTGTCAAGGAAAGGGTTGATGATCTAATAAGGCTACGGCCAAAGAAGGCCTAGTGCCTTGGCAAGACCTGGAAGCCATTTTTTGAAATTCAAATTCAAATTACTCTTGTCAAATTCGAATCTAACATAAATTTTCAGTTAATCGTAGATTCAAACACTCTTTTTCAAAATAAATTCAAAACCAATTGTTTTCAAAATTAATTTAACTTTTTCAAAATTAATCATGATTTTTTAAAATAAATCTTTCTACTAAAACCTGTCTCACAAAAACCCATAAGGCAAATGTCATTTACAACTCTAGAATGGGTGAGATGGTTAAATTTGACTTAACTAAAATTCATTTGATACCTATACTCTTGTTTAGTACGAACATTAAAGCCTGTAATTTAGAACTGAGTTGACCTGATTATTGCTTGATTAATCCAGTTAATACTAGTCAAACCATGGTCAAAATAGTCAAACCATGGTCAAATGGTCAAACTGGTCAACAATACATCAAAAGTTGTCAACTCTTACACAACCCGGGCGCCCCTGATCCGTCGGGCGCCCCCCTTCGTTTTCTCTTCGATCAAGGCAGAAAAGCTGTCAACATCTAGCTAAGCTAGGCGCCTGGGTCCTCACGGGTGCCCCCAAGCACAGGTCAAAATCTAAAAAGCTGCATATGGCAGTCTTTGACCTGTGTAACGACCCGAAAAATTTTCTTAATATTTTCCTTAAAATATTGAGCATGTCTAGATAATTTTCCGAAAGACCTAGAGATATTAGTACGAATCTTGGCCTAGAAATTCATAATCTTTCTCATTTAAATTGAGAAACTAAGTACTAATGGGCCTTATAGGGGCTTTTTAGTACCATGGTTATTGGTAGATTTTGGGAAAAAATTAATATAAATATAAATGAATTTTAATTTGGAATGTTAGCATAATTATGGGGGATTTTTAGGGGAATTTTCAGAAATAAAGGAAAAATAAAAATAAAGTGTATGCACCAAGGATTGAACCTTGGACCTCTTGGACCACCATGCATGCACCAACCAATTCACCTAGCAAGGGAGTGCTATGAGGGAATGAAGTGGATTTTAGTTAAGGCTTGGGAAAGAATGAAGAGTCATCAAGGGAAGAGACACCATGACTCTTCACTTACCCTCCTTAATGTGGCATAAAAGCATAAGAGAAGGAGTTACATTTCTCCTCTCTTCTTCCATCAAGTCATTTGCTCTCCTCTTCTTCTTCATCCCCTCCTAGCCGAAACCCCAAGCCCCCTTCTCCCTTGGGAAAAGTTCACATAAGCCTCCATCTTGAAGATCTAAGGCCCTCTACAAGCATACAAGGGCTAAGGAGAAGTTTAGAGACAAGGAGGTTCTCTTGTTATTTTCTATTCAAAGTTTATAAGCAAGATCAAGGAAGGTAAGACCCCTCTCACCTGTGGTACGATAGTTTACGAGTTGTTTAACATGATAGAAGTTCTTGTTGGCATCCCATGGTTAGAAATCTATAGTTAGGGTTTATGGAGTTTTCGGCCAAGCAAGATATTGGACGAAAGATCATGTTAAAAACTTTTCTTATGCTTCCAAATGTTTATTTATGATAAGTTAAGCACAAAAGGTAAAACTTTGGGAAGTTTTGAAGTACCCTAAGAACCCCTTAGGGTTTCGGCCACCTTCAAGTATAGGGTTAGATTTAATCTTCAACTCTTCAAGCATGCTTAGTATGTCTTGCTATGATATAATATGGATGAAAATGGTGACTTATATGAATTTTCCTATGGGCTTGTTACCCTTATAGGGTTTCGGCCAAACCATGTTCTAGGTCTAAGGCTTAGTGTTAAATTCAATCAAGGGTCCAAATGGGTTTCCTATGGCATGATATGTAAGGGTTGGATGATAACCATGACTATGGAAATTTTTTCTATGGACCCATGGTCCTTAAGGTTTCGGCCAATACCCAAACCTAGGGTTTGGTTTGGGTTAGGGTCTCAAGGATGCATGTTTATAAGTTACCATGATGTTAGTACATAGTTAAGCATGATGTAAGGATCTTTATGTTACAAAAATCTTAGTTTATGTGTTATGTAACATGACCTTGTAAGTTAGATTTTATGTTATGCTTTACTCATGAATATTTAGATCATATACCATGGATATATGTAATTGATGTAGGAGTATGTTATGATAAATAGAATGATGCATGTATGTTGATAAATGCTTAGAATATATTTATGGCTTTGTGAAGGTATATGCATGTTTTAGGATGAATGCCATGAACCCTAGTAGTATGTGCCATGTTATATGTAGCTTACCATACATGCTTTATGACGACTACTAAGATTATGTATGCTAGATGAAAGGTATCATGTATGAAGTGCGTGTTTATTTATGTATCATGATCATGCAAGCTTTATGAACCAAGATAATGTTTATGACTAGAAACATGATTATGCATGTACGTTCTATTTTATGAACAAAGAATGATAAGTATGAATGAAGATGATGGTTATGCCTTAAGTATGAATGATAAGTATGAAGGATGAAGTCATAACGATATTATGAAATAAGTATGAATGATGAAGCATGCATAGTATTTTATTTTTATGAATGGGCTTGTACCGGACCGAAGTAAGGGTCCAAGGGATGGGCACCTTAAGAACGCCCCGGTTCTGGACTACCGAAGCTTTCCATGGTTCTGGGACTACCGAAGCTGTCCAACAGGGATGAGCACCTTAAGAACGCCCCGGTTTTTGGAACTACCGACTATGCTGTTCCTACCCTAGTAAGTCGGGGCTCGCTACCTCGTATTTACTTAGGGATGCGCGCTTATGATGTATGTATGTGGTACAAGCCGGGGACCCCAATGATGTTATGTTTATGTTAACCATTTAAAAGTATGATTTCAAAACTAAGCATCCTTATGTAGTAAATGAATTTTACTCATGCATTCATTCATGTCGTGCATCACACCAGGGTAAGTATATTTTATGCTTATGTTATGTTAAGACCATGATCATGTATGCTAAGAATTATTCCATGAATAAGTAGGTCCCATGTTCATGTATGCTAAGAATGATGCCATGCATAACTAGGTTCCATGTTCATGTATGCTAATAAATATGTCATGATAAGTATGTTTCATGTTCGTGTAGGCTAAGAAAGGTGCCATGATAAGTATGTTTCATGCTCATGTATGTTAAGAATTATGCTATGCTAGGTATGTTGTAGATTTATGTTTATGTTATGAATCATGCTATGTTAGTTGCTCATATGGTTATGACTTACGCCAAGATTATGCTTATGCTTTATGTTCAGAATTATGTTATGTCAGATACTTGATATGTTTATGTTTAAGTGACGTATGGTTTTAGTGAGTAGGAAAGGGTCTTACTAAGCCTGTGTGCTTATAGTTTTATTTTCCTCGTACCGCAGATCAAGCAAGAAGTTATTAAGGGAAGCAGCAGGAGGGGCAAGAGCATGTGTGTGGGTGGCAGTGACTTGGCAAAGGATCCTTTTATTTGCACATATTGCATGTCTTGGGTGTTGGAAATGCCTCCTTAGATTTTATGTTATGTTTATAATGGTTATGCCTAGTGAATGACTTAAGACTCATGATGCTATGTTTAGAGATAAGTTACTTGCTACTTATGATGATGATGAATAAGTTATGGAATGATTAGGTTATGATGCCATGCATGTCGTTAATATGCTAAGCCCAATGACCCTAGGTTCATGAATGACAAGTTTAGGCAAGTATAGATGTTTCATGTATTAGTTGCATGGTTAAAAGCATGTGTAGAAGAAAAAAATTATTCCGCTGCATTAAGATGTTTTTATGCACATGTATGTTCAGCGTAACGACGCCTTTCTCGCCACACCACAAGGTGTGGGAAAAAGTCGGGCGTTACAACCTGACTCCAGGTGCCCAGGCCATCACGGGCGCCCCATCTAGCACCAGGTCAGGGCAAAAAGTCGCTACACTCTAACCCGGGCGCTCGGGACCTCCTGGGCGCCCGACCTAACACCTCTATATAAACCACCCGAAACCCCCCTTCTTTTGCCACACCCAAAACACTTCTCCTCTCTAACTCTTCTCCTTCCAAGGCGACCGAACGACTCTCTCATGTCCTCGACCACTCCACCTCAACCATGCCTCCCCGGATGGCGACTCGGTATCATTTTTTTTGCACTTAGAATTAATTTCCTTACCATCTTTTCTCTTAAACGCACGTTTATTATTATTTTAGAAAATATCGTGCAAATCAACCAAACCGCAGGACCGAACCTAGCCCCAACCCTAGGTTCCCGACCTTGGAACTTTGCAATAAGTTTACTAGGACAACGTATAAACCCATCAAAATGAGTTTCCTAAATAGACAGTTTTTTACTCAATCCTGTCCGTTAGCCATGAATGTCATAAACTTCTATCAACTTGATAACCTTGTCTTCTACACTCATCCCATTAACACAACCCTATGTGCAGAATTCTACAACAACATAGTCAGACAAAATGACCTTATGTTTGTCACCACAGTTCAAGGAATGCCCTTGACAATAACACCCTCGTTGTCAATAGATTTCTTGGACTACGACTTTCTCAGTCCACTTTTTGCTGTTATCCTCCTAGAGAACCTCCCTTTGATGCTCCTTACTCTCACATTGACTTGGACACCCTATACTCCTATTTTTATAAAGATGCTCGAAACCCCTTGGCTAGGCGATTTCAGTCTGTAGATCTTCAGGTCCAGGACTATGCCCTTTATAGAGTCCTAGTTCGTTGCATTCTACCTTTGTCCACTAGGGGCGTCGCGACCATATGACCATTCCACACCTTCTTACTGTACGCATTGATCCATCACCTAAATATCGACATTGGACTCCACATATTCCACACGATTCTATATGCGTCCAGTGTTACTACTCAGGGGCGGGTACGCACCCCTTACAGCCACATCGTCACCTCTATTCTTCATCATCACGGTCGTAATATCACCGATGGAGAGATGACCGCAATGACCGAATTTGATGAAATAGGTTTTAGAAACTTTTCCCTAGCGGGCATAGAGGTCTCGGGTACCGGGGTTTTATCATGGAGACGTCAGCAAGCCGGACCCTAGATCGACTCTGATGAGGAGATAGAGGTCGATGTCGCAGATCTGGCAGCCGAGATTCGAGAGCAGATGGATGAGCCACCACCTCCGACGACTGACGAGATGCTAGCTCTACTTCAGACAGAGGTACACAGTCTTAGGGAGGAAGTAGAAGCTAATCACGTAGAGTATATGGATGCCCGCAGAGCCGATCGAGAGACTAGCGACACACGGTATAATGAAATGATGGCGTTATTTCGATCCTGGCAGCCCTGCTCATCGGATCATCCCGGTCCTTCCTCCTAGTTCAGATTGATATTGTACTGGTTGACTATCCCTACTCAGTAGGGTTGACTTGTATTTGACTGTGGTGTGACTATGCTGGTCCTCGCTTTGACCAGTTGACTTATCTAGTTGACTAGTTGCTTTTCTTGATTATCTGATTTTTATCAGTTACTATGCTTGGTAGAATAGGTTTGCTCTACTTCTATTTTTTTTAAAAAACCGCTTTATTACTTGATTTTAAAATCAGTTCCTACTTAATTTGAAAAATCATTTTTTTAAAATAATTTTTCGACTTAGTTTTTCTTGAAAAATTACCCCTTTCAAAACTAGAGCTTTTTCTCAAATGGACTTAGCTTAGGCCCTAACCCTAGAACTACATGCACCTATAGATCTAGAAGCCAGCATCTGACAAGCACCTTAGGGTACTTTTGATTGATAACCTAGAACGGGTTGAGATGCTTAGGTCTTTGCCTTGATTCAAGATGCTTAAGTCTGTGCATCTGTAGTAATTGGGGCACTAAATACCAATCAATAGTAATTAGGTTACGTGTCAAGCTTAGAAAATCTAACTTGAACAGAACACTTAACTTGACAAATCCTAGCGAAAGCTACTTTTTATAACAATAAGTAAGTAGCTAATTGGGTTAGACAGGACCCGAAAGAGATTATTCAAATTGATTTGGTCCAGTTTATACCTTGAATTGGTTCAGTACAACACCTTACTTCTTTTGCTATATTGTTTTACTATATTGTTTTTTATATATGGCAAAGGGGGAGAGATTGGAAAGGAGAGAAGGTGGAGAGAAGGTTTAAAATTTTTTTGAAAATTAAAATCTTTTTCAATCTTCAAAAATTTATTTATCTCCTTTTTTTCAAAATGTAAAATTTCAAAAAGTATAATCCCTTATGCTATCTATTTTCAAAATTATTTCTAATGTAACGACCCAGAAAATTTTCTCAATATTTTCTTTAAAATATTGATCATGTCTAGATAGTTTTCGAGGAACTTAGAAATACTAGTATGAACTATAGCCTAATTATCCATGATTTTCCCATATAAATTGAGAAGCTAAGTACTAAGGGGTCTTACATGGGCTTTTCTAGTACCATGGTTATTACTGGATTCTAGATAGAATTTAATATAAATAGAAATGGGATTTAATTAGGAATATTAGCATGATTATGGGTGGGTCTTAGGGGGAAATTCTGAAAATAAAAAAAATAAAATAAAAATAAAATAAAAAATAAAGTGCATACACCAAGGATTGAACCTTAGACCTAGTATACTACCATGCATATACTAACCAATTCACCTAGCAAGGGAGTGCTAGTGGAAAAGGGAAGGGATTTTAGTTGAGGCTAAAGGAGGTGAAGAGTCATTGCACCATGTCTCTTCATTTGCCTCCTTCATCTAGTATATAAGAGGGGGAAAAGGAAGAGACAACTTAACACTTAAGTTAATTGCCTTCTTCCTCCACCAAGCCTTCTTCTCTTCTTCCTTCTCCTCCTAGCCGAAACCTACAAGGTGGGTTTTCCTTTGGAAAAGATTCACAAGGAGACCTCTTCTTCAAGATCTAAGGGCTTTCTACAAGGCTACAAGGGATAGGGGTAGTCTAAGGTCAAGGAAATTTCTTTTAGCTTCTCTATTCAAGGTGATAATCAAGATAACCCAAGGTAAGACCCCCTCACCTGTGGTATAATGGTTTTCAAGTTGTTTTCATGATATAAGAATTTGTTTGGACTATATGTGAAGAAAACTAGGGCTAGGGCTTTTTAAGGGTTTCGGCCAAGGTAAGATCTAGGGCTTAGGATGATGTTAAAGCTTCACTAATGTTTCCCAATGTTTTTCCATGATGAATAAAGTATGAATGATATGTTATATGAATTTTCCATGGATTTGTGACTCCCAAAAGTTTCGGCCACCACCCCTATACCATGATGAGAATTTGATCTAACCCTTCAAGCATGTTTATATGGTTTCTCTATGACCTAATGGATATTATGTGTGGGTTATATGAATTTTTCCTATGGATTTATGGCCTTTAGGGTTTCGGCCAAGAACATTTCTAGGGCAAGGAAATTATGGTTAGCTCCAATTATGGGGTTTAATGGCTCCCTATGGCTTTGTATGTAATGTATGGGTTTTTCTTTTACTCATGGAACCTTTTAGGTTGATTGAATGATGGAGCCTCCTCCTTGGAACTTTCGGACAAGACCATAAGTTAGGGTTTGGGTTGGGTTAAGTTTTCAAAGATACTTGTTTATGGTTTACTAGGATGTATGTAGATGATTAAGCATGTTGTAAGAATTTTTATGTGACCTAAAACCCTAGCTTCATGTATGATGTATCATGACTTTGTATGTTAGGTCATGTGCTATGTTTATTCATGAATGTTTAGACCATGTGCCATGAACCTAGGGAATATGTATCATGTATGAAAAGATCTATGCATGTTTACCTATGTACCATGATCATGCATGCCTTACGAATTAAGATGCTAATTATGTATGTGTGTCATGCTTTATGAATGATATGTATGTATGCCATGCTTTACGAATGATACGTATGTATGTCATGTTGTATGAATGAAAATGATGAATGAAATAAAGTTCATGCCTTCGAGGCATAATGATGATATGGAATGTAAATGATGAATGAAATAAAGTTCATGCCTTCGAGACATAATGATGATATGGAATGAAAATGATGAATGAAGATAAGGTTCATGTCGTCAAGGCCTAACGATGATGTTAAACAATTAAGAATGAATGATTATGCCATGTATGTTTTATGAATGAAGAAGCATGTGAAATTATTTTACTTTATGAATGGGCTTGTACCGGACCTAAGTAAGGTCCACGGTTCTGGACTACCGATGAAGCTGTCCACGGTTCTGGACTACCGATGAAGTTGTCCACAGTTCTGGGACTACCGATGAAGCTGTCCTTACCCTAGTAGGTCGAGATTAGCTACCTCGTATTTACTTAGGGATGCACGCATATGATGTATGAATGTGGTACAAGCCAGGGCCCCATGATGTGATGATTATGTTTAAGTATTTATAAGTATGTTTTTCAAATAAGCATCCATATGTTATGTGCATTTGACTCATGCATCCATCCATGTTAATGAATGCCTATTATGTTTATGGTTTATACTATGAATTTTTATGGTTTAGGCTAAGAATTATGCCATGCTAAATGGTTAATTATGTTTATGTTTTATGATTAAGAACCATGTTTGTTATGTTCATGTTTATGATTAAGAACCATGTTTATCATGTTTATGTTTTATGATTAAGATCCATGTTCGTTATGTTCATGTTTATGATTAAGAATCCTGTTTATTATGTTCATGTCTTATGATTAAGAACCATGTTTATTATGTTCGTGTTTATGATTAAGAACCATGTTTATCATGTTTCTGGTTATGAGTGGGAATTATGTTTATTATGTTTATGGTTTATGATTAAGAACCATGACCTGTCGAATGATTATTATGTTTACTCTTTATGTTAAGAATCATGTTATGATAAAGTTTCCTATGTTTATATTTTATGTGACGTATGGTTTTAGTGAGTAGGGAAGGGTCTTACTAAGCCTATGTGCTTATAGTTTTATTATCTTATACCGCAGATCAAGCAAGAGGATGTTAAGGGAAGCAGCAGGAGGGGCAAGAGTATGTGTGTGGTAGTGACATGGCAAGGAAAAAGACTCTCATATTTATATTTTATCCCATGGCTTATGTTTGGCACTGTTTGCTTAAGTTACATGCTATACTTATGATAGTTACGTTTGAAGAATAACCGACTACCTATGTTGCTTAAGGCTGCTTTATGTGATTTTTATATCATGATGTTATGGATGTTGTTAATGTGCTAATATGTTTAGGAATGATAGGTAGAAAGTGTAACGCCCCAAAATTTCCCATATGAAATATTATTATTAAATATTATGAATTCATGAATATGAAATATTATGGAATTCATGAAATATTATCATGAAATGTTATGAAACATTATGAATTCATGAATATGAAATATTATGGAATTCATGAAATATTATCATGTTATGAAACATTATGAATTCATGAATATGAAATATTATGGAATTCATGAAATATTATCATGAAATGTTATGAAACATTATGAATTCATGAATATGAAATATTATGAAATTCATGAAATATTATTAATATTATGAAATATTATGAATTCATGATATATTATTAATATTATGAAATATTATGAAATTCATGAGATATTATTATTATTATGAAATTCCATGATGGGCTTGGCTTAATGGGCTTGGATGTGGATTAGTGCAAAATGTAATAAAAAGAAGATGTAGAAAGGAGGAAGCAGGGATTGAACCTTGAACCTCCTAGTTGCACTAGCAATGTCTTAACCATTATACCAAGCCATGTTTCTTGTTAAGAGAATAAGAAACGTGCTTGTTAAAGCTAGGGAAGTGAAGAGACATGTCTCTTCATGAAAAGAGTATAAATAAGAGTGGGAAAGGAAGTTACACTTCTTCTTCTTCTTCCCCATTTCAATTTTCGAAAACTAGAGTTTCTTCCCCACTTCAATTTTCGAAAAGGTGCACCTAGGGTTCTAACCCTAGGAAGTTGGAAGGATAAAAGAACCCTTTAAGGTTCTTGTCCTCTACTAGGGACAAGAGGGCTAGAGAAGGCTAACAAGGGAGACACTCACCTTCTTGTTCTTCAAGGGTACCCTAAGAAGTAAGAGAGGGAGAAATTCAAGCGAAAGGATGTAAGTAATCCCCTCACCTGCATTACAATAGTTTCGAGTGCCTAAAATGGTTTAAACATAGGATGAAGCTCTTGATGTTTTCGGCCAAGAAGGTTTTTAGGGCTTGCGAGAGTTTAAACTACTCCTATACTTGCATATGTTTTTCCTCATGATGTGTGACTAAATAGATGATGATAATATGATGTTTTCCTTGTCCTTAAGCCCCCAAAAACCCGGAGTAGGCTTGCTGGAATTTTCAGTCAAGGACCTCTTTTAGGGCTTAGAGAGGTTTAAACTCCTAGTATGCTTGATAATGACCCTTCCTATGATATGTAAGATGATATATGATGTAAATATGGTTTATTCATGGTTTTAACATGCTTGGAAACTAAGGTATGTATGCTGGAATTTTCTGTAAAGAATGATAAGTAGGACTTAAGAAGGGGTAACAACCCCAACATGCCTTCTAATGTCTCCCCTATGATGCCTACCTTAATGTATGATGTTAGTGTAATGTTTTTCATGGTTTATCATGCTCTAAACATAGAGTTTATATGCTGGAATTTTCTGATTAAATAAGAATGTGGGCTAAGGGGGAAGCTACAACCCCAATTAGGCACGCCAAGGATACTCATGATATGCTATGAGTAGTATAGGTGATAACATGTCTTCTCCCATGCTTTTTCATGCTCTAAGAATCATGATGTACATGTCTATGTTTAAGCTCTTTAAGCACCCTTATGTTAAGCATGGCTTATGTATGATGAAATGCCTAAGAGATGCTTCCCTGTAAGTCGGGACTAAGAGCACTCTTCATGATAAGATAAGAGGCATGTCATGCTCATGATATGACAATGATGTGATAGGTTATGATGATATGCTTATGATATGATAAGAATGTGCTATGCAACCCTAGGTCGACGGACTATGAACGGACCTAGTAAGAAACAAGAATATGCTATGCTTATGATATGATAAAATCCATGTATGCTATTTTACTTTGTATGGCTTGTATCGGATCCTAGCAAGGTCCACGGGTGGGCTCCGGATGCAGCCCCTAGGTCGACGGACTATGAACAGACCTAGTAAGGGGATGGGCTCCCGAGAAGCCCCTAGGTCGACGGACTATGAACGGACCTAGTAAGGGAAGCCCCTAGGTCGACGGACTATGAACGGACCTAGTAAGGGGATGCCCCTAGGTCGACGGACTATGAACGGACCTAGTTTCCCTAGTAGGTTAGAGACTAGCTACCTCGGCCTATTAGGGATGCGCGCATTATGTATGTATGTAAGAGGTACAAGCCGGGATCCCCCAATGATGATGGATGTATGTTTAAGTATCTATATGTATGATTTTAAGAAAAGCATATGCATGAACTCATCCTATGCATGTTTTCAAAAGAGCATCTTGCATTTGCATTTCTTGTCATGACTATATGACTATTATGCTATAAAGGTGAATTATGTTAAGTTCAAGTATGCTTCTTATGATAAGTACATATGCTCCCTTATGCTATGTTAAGTTAAGTGTTTTAATGCTATGCACTATTATGACATGATGTTTTCTCTACTTGATGGAACGTATGATTTTGTGAGTAGGAAAGGATCTTACTAAGCTATATGCTTATAGTTTCCATGTTTCCCTTGTACTGCAGAAAAGGGTAAGGAATGAATAAACTAAAGGGAGCAGCAGGAGGGGCAAAGATGTGTGTGGTGGTGGCATGGTGGAAGAAGATCTACTCATGTTTTATTTAGTTATGCATATGCTGAGTATTGCATGTTAAATATTGAATCATACTTACTAAGTTGCTACTTGCAGATAATTAGACTCATATGGATATTTCATGCTCACTCTTGCTCATATGCTAAGTACTTAGTTTATACTTGCTAAAGAACTTTAGTATTATGTTATCTTTCCTCATACTTACTCCTCTGTCTTAAGAAATGACCATGTGGCATGCTTCTATTATGCAAATAAGAATGTGAAGGTACCTAGCATGCTCTCCTCAATGTCTAAGATGTTTAAAAGGTTTCATGCCTTACATGTTCAAGTACAAGATTATACATGTATCATGTTCAAGTTTCAAGTTTCAAAATGCTTCCGCTAAAACAAAAAAAAATTATGTTCGCGTAACCCTGCCCTAGTGTGAGAAGGGCGGGCGTTACAGAAAGCATGTTCACAAGATACAAATGTTAGGTGTATGTATAAAGGTTTTAATTATTCCGCTGCATTATGATGTTCATGTGCCTAGATATATGTTAGCGTAACGCCGTCTTTTGGCCACCGTAAGGTGTGAAGAAAAAAAAAGACGGGCGTTACATCTAAGTACTTGACTTAAGCTGTTTTCAAAATTATCTCTAAGTACTTGACTTAAGCTATTTTCAAAATTATTTCTAAGTACTTGACTTAATCTATTTTCAAAATTATTTCTAAGTACTTGGCTTAACCTATTTTCAAAATTTCTCTAAGTACTGATTGTAAACTTCTCTAATAGAAATGTTTCTAAGTATTAATTTCAAAATTTTCTAAAGTGCTAAAGAGATTGGAAAAATTTTCACAACTCAAAAATGTGGTAAAAATTCTTTTTGTAATAAAAAACTTCAGAAGAAGTTTAGAAAATTTTCTAATGTGCAAAAACTAAGTAATTTACTTGAAAATTTTCTAAGTGTAAATTCCCTAAGTGCAAATTTTCCATGTGCCCAACCCAAAAATTATTTTTGGAAAATATTTTCTAACTTACATTTTTTTGAAAATGTTCTAAGTGTTGAAAAATCAATTCCCTGTTAGACTTATAAACTTTTTCAAACCCCACGAACCTTTGAAAAACCTAGGGGGAGATTCCTTCCAGGGGGAGGAAATTAAGTTGCCATTTTACTTGCTTTTTTAAACTTAAATTTTTTAACCGGGTTGCCATAAATCAAAAAGGGGAAGATTGTTGGTGCAGACAGCACCTAAGTCGAACCTGGATTTTGATAATGGCAAAGGGTTCAAAAGTTAAGATGTTATTTTGGTCTAATGTGTTCACTGAGGGTGCAGGAAAGAAGCCCTAGGTACACTAGGCACGAAGTCCTGGTCGAGAACTGGGCAAGAAGCCCTGGAAAGCAGTTGGGCACCGAAGACCTACTAGGAAGGTGGGCACGAAGTCCTGGTCGACGACTGGGCACGAAGCCCTGGCAAGGAGCTGGGCACCGAAGATCTGCTCGGAAGGTGGGCAAGAAGACTTGGTCAGGTGCATCGGGCAAAAGTCCAACCGGAGGAGCCGGTTGGCAAAAGGTAAACTCTCCTGAGAGGAGTAGGTGAGGACGCGTTCCCTGTTGAGGGAACAGTAGGCGTCGGTTCGACCTAGGGTTCCATTTGGGGGACCCGAAGGCAGAACCAAGACAGCTACGGCTGTAAAAACCTAACATTTCATGCCTTGTTTGTTGTGGAACTAACCTTGGATGCAGGGACCAAAGGAATGAGTTTCTGCAGCTCAGAACGCCCCAAAGTAGAGGGGCAGTAGCTGGGCTAGGCGCCCGGGAGGTCCCGGGCGCCCCGATGGTCCCGGGTGCCCTGGATGTCTCGGGCGCCCTGGGTCCAAGCCAACCAGTGATCGAAGCGAAATCAGCCGCGAAGCCAGCAGACCAAGTCAACCGGGGCGCCCCCAGTCTCCCGGGCGCCCCCGTAAGCTCCGAGGCCGATTTTGGAGGGATAAACGCTGATCGAGCTGTTGATGAGGTTTCTTGGATCCGTAGGGACGTGTCAGGCACCCCCAGCATCCAGGGCACCCCCAGGAGCAGTATAAAAGGGGCTCGACCCCTAAGGCTTCGATACCAATTTTTCCAACGCCTCTACGCTCTTCGTTCAAGCGCTCTGCTCCGGAAACCTCCGATCTCGAGATTCTAGCGACGACGACGACCCTCTGCTCCGAAGTACGATCCGTACCGGGCGTCGGTAATGAAGAGTATAATTTTCTTTATTACACTACTATTATAACCATCTTTGTAAATCTTTGCGCCATTATAGAATTGCCCACAGTAAACAGTCAATGACAGTGGGGCTTGGAGTAGGAGCCGACCGCGACTCTGAACCAAGTAAAAGTACTTGTGTTTTCTTGTGTGTTTGTTTTCATTTCCGCTGCGTAATTTATCTCAATCTTATCCGAAACATTTTCACGATATTCGCCCCCCCTCGATCGTGTTTACTCGATCCAACAAGTACATCCAAGGCCTATGCACGGGAACACCCATCCACTATTAGTCTCCTTTTCGGACTTTCCGGAGGCGGAGAAACATATCTTACAGTTCAATAATTACAATCACTAATATTGAAAATTGAGTGCGGAATAATAGAAGCAAACTAAACAAACAAGATTTGAAACTCGACCGATTTGGACCTCCGAAGTGCCGCACACTTCCTCTTGGAGCCTCCCGGTCGTTGAGCCTCGTCATTAGCACATTGTCGTCACTTGGAAAGCTTAGAATCGTGTTTGGAAGTTGTGTTCGAAGCTGAGGGGTCGAGCCCCATTTATAGGTTTCATACGGGCGCCTGTGATGATGGGGGCGCCTACACGTGGCCTTTCCTGCGCGATCTCTTATCCGCAGGCCCGGTCAGCGCTTATCCTCTCCACAGGGGCGCCCGTATGGTCCCGGGCGCCTGAATGGAAGCCTGTTCTACCTTCCTACGCTGAACCAGCTTTTGCCTCTTTGAGTTAGGCGCCCCCTATTGATGGAGGCGCATGATTCCATTGGGGCGCCCCCATTGATGGGGGCGCCTGGCTTCAATGCTTCCAGCCGCGTTGTTTGCCTGCTTTGTCTTTGGTTCTTGGTACCTGCAAGATATACAAATACAAAGCAAATATACACATAATATTAGCCTTAAGGACTCGGTTTTGACTTCGGATTTCCACGAAACCCTAGGTCGAACCGACGCAAGTTTCTACCCCCGAGAACGCGCCCCTACTCCTTCCAGGAGACGGTTGCCACCCAGTCCTTCGGGTGGACTTTTGCTTAGCCTCTGATACTCTCGGATCTCGAGACGTCTGAACCCTGACCCGTCTCTACTTCTGTCCTTAGTCATCACTCAGCTAAGTTGCTCAGTCCCTCGGACCAAGACTTCATGCCCAAACCCTATGTCCAGGACTTCGGTGCCCAACCCTCGGCCAGGTCTTCGTGCCCAATTTCTCGAACCAGGTCTTCGGTGAGCAACCCTCAGCCAGGTCTTCTTGCCCAGTCCTCGACCAGGACTTAGTGCCCAACTTCCGATCAGGTCTTCGGTGCCCAGCCCTTTGCCAGGACTTAGTGCCCAATCCATGATCAGGACTTAGTGCCCAATTCTTCGAACCAGGACTTATTGCCAAGGTTTATTAGGACTTTCTTTCACATTGATTCTCTTCCTATTAACTCCCCTTCCCTCGTTCAATGTATCACTAACTTAAGTATATTGTCAAACATTAAAACACTTAAAGGAGGACATCACTGATGCAACTTGCACCAACACGTTCGACCTCAACCTGTCTCGACTCCTGTCCACGATCCCTACTCAGCAAAGTCTTTTACTCAGTCCCCCCAACCAAGTCTTCGTGCTTGGTTTCTCTTGGCAAGTTTTCATTGTCCGATCCCCGACCAGGACTTCATGCTCAACCCTGCAGGTGATGCCTTCTTGCCTAGCTTACCTAGGACTTTCCTCCATCTCCACAAATCCATTGGTACAACATACCAGCATAACTTTAACCCCTTGCCACTTATCAAAATAAGGTTCGATCTAGTGCTTTCGGCTCCAACACTTTAAACCTCCTTTTCTCCTCCCTTTACCCTTCTACATTTTCTCCGAGCAGCTACAATCAACCGAGGGTCGTCGTCTCTACCTAATTTCTGACTATGCCTCCTCGATAAAATTCTAATCTATACTTTTCCTTAATTTCCAATTTTTTAATTATTATGCTATTTATGTTGTTTTTTACTGAGGCTAACCCTGCTGCCGAGCCTAGCCCTGCTGCCGAGCCTGTTGGGACTGGGTGCATGTTGACAAGGATACGAGTTCATAAAATTTTAAATTTTTACGTGCAGCGGAAGAATTTGCATAAAATAATTTCCTAAATTATTTTAACTTTGTATCTAGCATGCAACCTTATAGTGTGTTGACATAATCATAAAATAAAACTTTGCGAAAAGGTAAACTAATTTACATTATATCTCTCGTAACTCGAAGTAAGGGACGAGATCCAACCGTAGCGTCCCTTGGAAGCTCCGCCTCTATTCGCGTCCACGCCGAGTTCTCTTCGGGATGACTTCGCAAAGTCACGAGTTTTGTGCCGACGAGAACTACTAGATTCTCTATAGGCACAATAAGAAAGATCAAGAGAGGAAAGGGAAACTAACCACCAAGAAAACGGAATCGAATTCCGGGAAGAGAGGAGTCGCTATCCGCTTCTTCTTCTTCTTGTTTCGTTTCTCCTTCTTCTTGAAGCTCACGGCAACCTTGCTTGGTGTTGATAGGGTGCGCCGGCCCTAGCAAGGAAGGTGGGAGCCGGCCCTAATTCTCCAAGAAGGGCGCCGGCCCTAAGGGAAAGGAGAGGGAGAAGAGAATAAGAGAGAGGGAGAGAGGAAGTTACTAATCTCAATTAGTAATTCGTGATAAGGGCTTGCCTTTGGTTCCTTTATATAGTAGCAACTCCTTTGCTAAGTCTCTCTCTTAACGGAATTAACGGAATTAGTTATAAGAAATTTATCTTATAAATTCTCTTATTAATTATTCCGTTTAAGCCGAGTCTTATTATAACTAATTTATAATAAAACAAATTTTTCTTCTCTTTAAATTATGGAATAAATTTTATAAGAAATTTATAAACTTTCTTATTATGAAAAAATCAATTCATAATTGATTTTATAAAATTAAAATAAACCAATTCATGGATTATTTTAACTTCCTTAAAAAGAATAAATTTCTACAAATTTATTTATATAAATTTCTTTATACAAATTTGTTTATCCATAATTTATAAAATAAATCACACTAGATTTATTTTATTAATTAAACCAATTAAATTGGTTTTTCTCCCTTTTAATGGCCAACCAACCAAGGAGGGTTGGCACCCTCTTTGGCCGGCCCAAACCGAGCCGAACCAACGCGAATTAAACTCATTTAATTCGCCCAAAAAGCCTTCAAAAGACTTAGCCATTTTTAGCTTCCATTGCGCCTCTGATTAACTCAGATTCGACTTATTTCTCTTGATCGAAAAATCTAATTTTCAACTCGTTTTAAATCCCTCGGATCACTCGTAGTGCGTGTGACTAAATAGGCTTTCGATTTATATTGGTCGTCTATAATCAACTAATTATAGAACGATCATGAGTGACACCTAGTAGTACATCATGATCCCCAATTAATCGAAAGATCAACGGTTTGACCTCAGAAGAAATTATTCTGAAACCCTTCAGCAGCTCTAATGAATCGTGCCCCATTCCCTTTACCACCTTATACCCACTTGGTTCAGGACACGGTCTATGGTGTCAGTCCCCACTAGGCTGACTATGTCACACCTAGCCCAAGTAGTGTCTTTCTCGTCCATTGGATTTCTAATTACTCTCATGTATTTTAGAGACTCGCACTCAAAACATGATATACTCTGGCCAGAGGTTTTGAGTAACAATCCGACGATAGGCCTGGGTATACATCTCCTCGCAAGGAGTGGTGAATCCTTTGTAGGCTGTTCAAACATCTTCGGGCACTTCGGCTTATACCCAATCATCCTGGGTCCACACCTCCTTGGAGATGCTTGCTTAAGATGTTAAAGTATAAATCTCCATGACCAAGATGACTTGAACACCACAAGTCAAAGGAACATCGCACTTAAGCTGCAGTAAGAACTTCATTGACATATCTACATGTAGATTCCCATATGAAGTCTTACAGCTAGTCACTCCAATGAACTAGTTCCCTTAACTAGCATCCATGTTTATCTCCGGACATCCCAATGTCACCAGCCAGTGAGAATCAGCTGATTAGAGAATAACCCATGCTAGTCTCAACAGAATTGATAGTGTCCGTTTTTATCAATTCATCGACTAGGGATAATTTCAATACTTCACAATTGCACATGTAGAGATAATCACTAGTTGTGATCCCATCACAAATTCTCTTATGCTGTGAATTGTATTGCGGACATTCAGTAGATGAGTTTATGATCCCAATCAAATACACAAAACATGTATACTCAAATAGCGAATTATCATTTATTAATATAAATGTTTACATCATAAGGTGATTGCCTTAGGACACTTCTCTCATATCACTAACAAACTCCCACTTGGCCTAATGCCAATCGCTACGGTATCCAATACCATAGGCTCTAACATGACCCTCAAACTTGCTTTGAGGCAAGTCCTTAGTTAAAGGATCCGCTATATTACTTTCAGTGGGAACTCTCTCAATTTGTATGTCATTCCTACTTATAATCTCTCTGATCAGATGATAGCGTCGAAGCACGTGTTTGGATCGCTGATGGACCTTGGTTCCTTCGCTTGTGCAATAGCTCCATTGTTGTCGCAGTAAACCAGCACTGCTTCATCAATGGTTGGAACCACACCAAGTTCTAAGACAAACTTCTAGATCCAAATTGCTTCCTTTGCTGCTTCCGAAGCTGCGATATATTCCGCTTCCGTGGTAGAATCCTCTACGGTGTCTTGTTTGGAACTTTTCTAACTTACTGCGCCTCCATTCAAAGTAAATACGTATCCAGACTGCGATTTGGAGTCATCCTTATCTGTTTGGAAACTGGCATCTGTATACCCATGTAACGACGCGGAAAATTCTCTTAATATTTTATGAAAATATTGAGCATATTTAAATAATTTTCCGAAGGACCTAGAGGTATTAATACCAACTTTGGCCTAGAAAACCCATGCTTTCTCATTTAAATTGAGAAAACTCAGCACTAATGGGTCTTATATGGGCTTTTTAGTACCATAACTATAGGGGGGATTTTAGGTAGAGATTAATATAAATATAAGTAGGATTTAATTAGACATATTAGCATGATTATGGGTAAGTCTTAGCTTAATTTTCCTATGTAAATGGAGACATTAGGTATTAATGGGCCTTAAATGGGTCCCAAAAATAGGTCTTAATTAGGTAAAAAAATTAATATAAATATAAAAGGATTTTATTTAGGAATATTTGCATAATTATGGGTGATTTTAGGAGAATTTTCGAAATAAAAGGGAATTTTCGAAAATAAGAAAAAGGATTTAAATAAAATAAAAATAAAATAAAAATAAAGGTGCATGGGCCAAGGATTGAACCTTGGACCTCTTGTAAAACCATGAATGCTTTAACCAACCAACTAGCAAGGAGTTCTTATGAGGAAATGAAGTGGATGGTGGTTAAGGAGTAGAAGAAGATGAAGGGCCATGAAGAGACTTTTCATTTACCTCTTTAATGGGTGATAAATAGGGGGGTTTGGGAGTTACTTCTTCTTCTCATTCCTTGCATTTTCGAAACTCATTCTCCCCTCATCCTAGCCGAACACCCAAGGAAAGGTTCTCCCTTGGAAAAGCTCCACAAGGGGTCTTATCTCCAAGGTCTAAGAGTTTTTCAAGGATACAAGGACAAGGGTGTGCAAGGGTCCAAAGATCTTACCATTTCCTCCTCTTTCAAGGTTCAAAAAATCAAGAGAATCTAAGGTAAGACTCCCTCACCTGTGGTATAATAGTTCCCTATGATTTCCATGATTTTTAGCATGATATATGGGTTAGTTTTTGGATTTGATGTTGAAAAGAAACAAAACCAAGGTCCCTATGTTTATGGGTTTCGGCCACCAAGATTTAAATGTCTATAAATATGTTAAAAATCTTTATAATGTTATTTAATGTTCCCTTATGATGTGTAGAGGTTAAGTATAATTTTTGTGAATTTTTGGAGTACCCTAGGACACTCTAGGGTTTCGGCCAACATGAAAGGGGCAAAAACCAAGGTCCCTATGTTTATGGGTTTCGACCACCATGATTTAAATATCTATAAATATGTTAAAAATATTTATAATGTTATTTATTGTTCCCTTATGATGTTTAGAGGTTAAGTATAATTTTTTGGAATTTTTTGAGTAACCTAGGACACTCTAGGGTTTCGGACAACATGAAAGGGACAAAAACCAAGGTCCCTATGTTTATGGGTTTCGGACACCATGATTTAAATGTCTATAAATATATTAAAAATCTTTATAATGTTATTTAATGTTCCCTTATGATGTGTAGAGGTTAAGTATAATTTTTGGGAATTTTTGGAGTACCCTAGGACACTCTAGGGTTTCGGCCAACATGAAAGGAACAAAACCAAGAACCCTAAGCTTGAGGGTTTCGGCCACCATGATTTATGTGTCTATAACTATGCTAAAAACCTTGATAATGTTTTTTAAATGTTCTCTGATGATGTTAGAGATTAAATATAATTTTTGAGAATTTTTGGGGTACCCTAGAGACCCTATATGTTTCGGCCAACCTCAAGGACCCAAGGATTAGGGTGAGTTCTAAACTTCAAGTATACATTTGATATGTTGTCATGATATAAGGGTGATGGAGGGTGATTATGTAAATTTCCACACGGTCTAGAGACTCTATAAGTTTCGGCCAAGAAGGAATAATAAGGAAAAAGTTATGATTTATTTCAAGTAAGGGCTTCAGTGGCTCTATGGTAAAATGTGATTAGTGTCTTATGATTGATTGGGGATTTTAATGGAATTTTTCCATACCCCCATGGGCCTTATGGATTTCGGCCAAGGCAGGTATCTAGGGTTTGGGATGGAGTTAGGACCCAAAGAATGATGGTTTATGCTCATTATAAAGTATACGTGAAGGTTCAAGCATGTGATGGAAATTAAGTTACCCATAACCCTAACCTTAAGCACCATACTTTATGTTTGTATGTTATGATAAGAATGATGCCATGATAAGTATCTTATGTTTATGTTCATGATAAGAATAATGCCATGATAAGTATGTTACGTTTATGTTCATGATAAGAATGATGTCACGACAAGTATGTTATGTCTATGTTCATGATAAGAAGGATGCCATGATAAATATGTTATGATCATGTTCATGATAAGAATGATGCCATAATAAGTATGCTATGAATGTCTTATGAATGATGAAACATGCAAAGTATTTTACTTTATGAATGGGCTTGTACCGGACCCAAGTATGGGTCCAAGGGATGGGCACCTTAAGAACGCCCCGGTTCTGGACTACCGGAGCTGTCCACGGTTCTGGCACTACCGGAGCTGTGCAACAGGGATGGGCTCCTTGAGAATGTCTCGGTTCGGGGACTACCGACTATGCTGTCCTTACCCTAGTAGGTCGGGGCTCGCTACCTCGGACTTACTAGGGATGCGCGCTATGATGTATGTATGTGGTACAAGCCGGGGACCCCAAATGTTATGATGATTTTGTTTAAGCATTTTAAGAGTATGATTTTAAAAGTTAAGCATCCCTATGTATATGCATTCCACCCATGCATTCATACATGTTATGCATTATGCTATGATAATGATGTGTTATGCTTATGCTCCATGTTAAAAGATATGTATGAGAATGAATGATCCATGTTATGATTATGGTAAGAAGATGCTCTTATGATATGCTAGAATGTATGCCTATGTTTATGCCATATAGGTTGGTTTATATCTTATGTTTATATTTATGCCATGTCTCATGCCATGCTAGGAAAGTTTATTAAGTTATGCTATGCCATGTATCATGTCATGCTTAGAATGTTTACGAAGTCTATGCTTGATATGCTAGAAAGTATGCCTATGGTTGATTTACATCTTATGCTTATGTTCATGCCATGTATGATGCCATGCTTAGAAGGTTTAATTATGTTTATGCCAATGTTTATACTTTATGCCATGATAAGAATGTTTAATTGGATTTATGCCTATGTTTATGCTTTATGCTATGATAGAAATGTTTATGATGCTTATGTTTCATATGATTATGAATGAAGGACGAATGGTTTTAGTGAGTAGGAAAGAGTCTTACTAAGCCTGTGCGCTTATAGTCTTTTTCCTTATACCGCAGATCATGCAAGGGGACAATGAGGAAGCAGCAGGAGGGCAAGATTATATGTGTGTGATAGTGACTTGGCCCATGAAATCAAACGTTTGCCGTTATGCTAAGAACTTTACTTTTGTTAAGTATATGCTCGATTAGTGACTTATGGAAACTTATGACATGAAGTTATGCATGATATGATATGAACCTTATGACATGATGTTATGCACGATATGAAATGAACCTCATGATATGATGTTAAGCTTGTTACGACATGATGCTAAAGTATGAAGTCTATATGTCTTGTGTCCATGTCACTGTGTTAGGAATGGTAGTAGGGGCATGTAAAGTTTAAGTTATTCCGCTGCAGTATGATGTTACATGCCCTAAGTATGTTAGCGTAACGCCGCTTTAGGGAAAAAAAAGCGGGTGTTACAGGTTGGTATCAGAGCGGTTACCATCTTACTACACACACATCAAGCCCTCTCCTGCAGCTTCCAAGTAAGTACCTGTTTACATATCTTATAGTAGTAAGCACTTTTAGGATGTTTTATGGTTCTAGAATATGCAAGTATGAATGATGCTTATGATGCAAAGTACGTTACGATATGTAACGATGAATGATACCTTATTTTCTTTTAGGAATTAAATAGTAGAATAATACAGGGGTAGAAAAAAAACTATAATTTATGATATTATGTATAATCTATAATATAGTCACATGTAGAAAATTATCTGATAGCCTACATACATGAGATTATAACACTCTCACCTATGTTAGCGTATAGCATTAGTTCCATGATATTAATACTGATATAATTAATGGTATAAGTCATACGGTATAACTTAGGTAGGGACGCATAGGGTAGGATCCAAATTATGTTAACACTTATTATAGATTATGGGTCACTGTTATCTTATATATAATATATAAGATTACCTTAAGTTATTTTATGGTAATATAATAAATAGGAAAAACAAGATGGTGATCTGAGTCTTCAGAAAATAAAACGGGAGATCCTAGAAGGAAAGGGCGATGGTTTTCATATCGCCAAAGGGGGGGTATTATACCTTAGGGATCGTCTATGTATCCCTAATGATCCGGAGCTTCGAAGAAAAATACTGACGGAAGCTCACGAGACCCCTTATTCGATGCATCCCGGATCCACCAAGATGTATCAAGATCTGAAGGAGAAGTTCTGGTGGTCCGGTATGAAGAGGGATGTGGCTCAGCATGTTAGTACTTGCATGACTTGCCAGCAAGTAAAAGCGGAACACCAGCGACCCGGAGGAGTTCTGCAGCCACTAGCGATTCCGGAGTGGAAATGGGAAGACATCTCTATGGATTTCATTTCAGGGCTTCCCAGGACTACTAATGGGTATGATGCAATATGGGTGATCGTGGACAGGCTGACGAAGTCTGCTCACTTCTTGGCGATCAAGATGACTTATTCGATTGAGCAACTGGCTCAATTATATGTTAAGGAAGTAATCAGACTTCATGGAGTTCCCAAGACCATTATCTCAGATAGGGATGGTCGTTTTACTTCGCATTTTTGGGAATGCGTTCAGAAGTCTCTCGGCACTAAATTACGATTTAGCACCGCCTTTCACCCGCAGACTGACGGGCAAACTGAGCGGGTAAATCAAGTGCTAGAAGATATGGTAAGAGCTTGTGCCCTGGATTTCAAGGGAAGTTGGTGTCGATATCTATGCTTGGCGGAATTCGCTTACAATAATAGCTACCAAGCTACAATCGGAATGGCACCTTATGAAGCCTTGTATGGGAGGAGATGTAGGTCTCCGATATGTTGGTACGAGGGTGGTGAAAAGAAAGAGATGGGGCTCACAACGGATGTTATTGACGGCGCCACCCGAGCTATACAGAATATTCGACAACGGATAGAAACTGCTCAGAGCCGGCAGAAGAGTTATGCCGATGTCCGGCGTAGACCACTGGAATTTAATGTTGGAGATTTGGTGTTTCTCAAAGTGGCCCCTATGAAGGGGGTGACCAGAATTGGGAAGAAAGGGAAACTAAGTCCGCGCTATGTGGGGCCGTACCTGATTCTGAAGAGAGTCGGTAAAGTGGCATATGAATTAGAGCTGCCTCCAGAGATGTCAGCCATCCATAACGTATTCCACGTATCCCTGCTTAAAAAGTGTATCCCGAATATGGACCAAGTGATCGAGCCGCAGACAGTACAAGTACAAGAGGACCTAAGTTATGAGAGCAGACTCATCCAGATTTCGGATAGGGAGGTCAAGAAGCTGAGGAATAAGGAGGTACCTCTAGTCAAGATCTTATGGCAAAGCCAGCGGTTCGAGGAAGCTACCTGAGAACGCGAGGACGAAATGAGGCGCAAGTACCCGGAGTTATTCTAAGTTCGAGGACGAACTTTCACGAGTTATGGGGGATTGTAACGACCCGAAAAATTCTCTTAATATTTTATGAAAATATTGAGCATATTTAAATAATTTTCCGAAGGACCTAGAGGTATTAATACCAACTTTGGCCTAGAAAACCCATGCTTTCTCATTTAAATTGAGAAAACTCAGCACTAATGGGTCTTATATGGGCTTTTTAGTACCATAACTATAGGGGGGATTTTAGGTAGAGATTAGTATAAATATAAGTAGGATTTAATTAGACATATTAGCATGATTATGGGTAAGTCTTAGCTTAATTTTCCTATGTAAATAGAGACATTAGGTATTAATGGGCCTTAAATGGGTCCCAAAAATAGGTCTTAATTAGGTAACAAATTAATATAAATATAAAAGGATTTTATTTAGGAATATTGGCATAATTATGGGTGATTTTAGGAGAATTTTCGAAATAAAGGGGAATTTTCGAAAATAAGAAAAAGGATTTAAATAAAATAAAAATAAAATAAAAATAAAGGTGCATGGGCCAAGGATTGAACCTTAGACCTCTTGTACAATCATGAATGCTTTAACCAACTCACCTAGCAAGGAATTCTTATGAGGAAATGAAGTGGATGGTGGTTAAGGCGTAGAAGAAGATGAAGGGCCATGAAGAGACTTTTCATTTACCTCTTTAATGGGTGATAAATAGGGGGGTTTGGGAGTTACTTCTTCTTCTCATTCCTTGCATTTTCGAAACTCATTCTCCCCTCATCCTAGCCGAACACCCAAGGAAAGGTTCTCCCTTGGAAAAGCTCTACAAGGGGTCTTATCTCCAAGGTCTAAGAGTTTTTCAAGGATACAAGGACAAGGGTGTGCAAGGGTCCAAAGATCTTACCATTTCCTCCTCTTTCAAGGTTTGAAAAATCAAGAGAATCTAAGGTAAGACACCCTCACCTGTGGTATAATAGTTCCCTATGATTTCCATGATTTTTAGCATGATATATGGGTTAGTTTTTGGATTTGATGTTGAAAGGAAACAAAACCAAGGTCCCTATGTTTATGGGTTTCGGCCACCAAGATTTAAATGTCTATAAATATGTTAAAAATCTTTATAATATTATTTAATGTTCCCTTATGATGTGTAGAGGTTAAGTATAATTTTTGGGAATTTTTGGAGTACCCTAGGACACTCTAGGGTTTCGGCCAACATGAAAGGGGAAAAAACCAAGGTCCCTATGTTTATGGGTTTCGGCCACCATGATTTAATTGTCTATAAATATGTTAAAAATCGTTATAATGTTATTTAATGTTGCCTTATGATTTTTATAGGTTAAGTATAATTTTTGGGAATTTTTGGAGTACCCTAGGACACTCTAGGGTTTCGGCCAACATGAAAGGGACAAAAACCAAGGTCCCTATGTTTATGGGTTTCGGCCACCATGATTTAAATGTCTATAAATATGTTAAAAATCTTTATAATGTTATTTAATGTTCCCTTATGAAGTGTATAGATTAAGTATAATTTTTGGGAATTTTTGGAGTACCCTAGGACACTCTAGGTTTTCGGCCAACATGAAAGGAACAAAACCAAGAACCCTAAGCTTGAGGGTTTCGGCCACCATGATTTATGTGTCTATAACTATGCTAAAAACCTTGATAATGTTGTTTAAATGTTCTCTGATGATGTTAGAGATTAAATACAATTTTTGAGAATTTTTGGGGTACCCTAGAGACCCTATATGTTTCGGCCAACCTCAAGGACCCAAGGATTAGGGTGAGTTCTAAACTTCAAGTATACATTTGATATGTTGTCATGATATAAGGGTGATGGAGGGTGATTATGTAAATTTCCACACGGTCTAGAGGCTCTATAAGTTTTGGCCAAGAAGGAATAATAAGGAAAAAGTTATGATTTATTTCAAGTAAGGGCTTCAGTGGCTCTATGGTAAAATGTGATTAGTGTCTTATGATTGATTGGGGATTTTAATAGAATTTTTCCATACCCCCATGGGCCTTATGGATTTCGGCCAAGGCAGGTATCTAGGGTTTGGCATGGAGTTAGGACCCAAAGAATGATGGTTTATGCTCATTATAAAGTATACGTGAAGGTTCAAGCATGTGATGGAAATTAAGTTACCCATAACCCTAACCTTAAGCACCATACTTTATGTTTGTATGTTATGATAAGAATGATGTCATGATAAGTATCTTATGTTTATGTTCATGATAAGAATAATGCCATGATAAGTATGTTACGTTTATGTTCATGATAAGAATGATGTCACGACAAGTATGTTATGTCTATGTTCATGATAAGAAGGATGCCATGATAAATATGTTATGATCATGTTCATGATAAGAATGATGCCATGATAAGTATGCTATGAATGTCTTATGAATGATGAAACATGCAAAGTATTTTACTTTATGAATGGGCTTGTATCGGACCCAAGTATGGGTCCAAGGGATGGGCACCTTAAGAACGCCCCGGTTCTGGACTACCGGAGCTGTCCACGGTTCTGGCACTACCGGAGCTGTGCAACAGGGATGGGCTCCTTGAGAACGCCTCGGTTCGGGGACTACCGACTATGCTGTCCTTACCCTAGTAGGTCGGGGCTCGCTACCTCGGACTTACTAGGGATGCGCGCTATGATGTATGTATGTGGTACAAGCCGGGGACCCCAAATGTTATGATGATTATGTTTAAGCATTTTAAGAGTATGATTTTAAAAGTTAAGCATCCCTATGTATATGTATTCCACCCATGCATTCATACATGTTATGCATTATGCTATGATAATGATGTGTTATGCTTATGCTCCATGTTAAAAGATATGTATGAGAATGAATGATCCATGTTATGATTATGGTAAGAAGATGCTCTTATGATATGCTAGAATGTATGCCTATGTTTATGCCATATAGGTTGGTTTATATCTTATGTTTATATTTATGCCATGTCTCATGCCATGCTAGGAAAGATTATTAAGTTATGCTATGCCATGTATCATGCCATGCTTAGAATGTTTACGAAGTCTATGCTTAATATGCTAGAAAGTATGCCTATGGTTGATTTACATCTTATGCTTATGTTCATGCCATGTATGATGCCTTGCTTAGAAGGTTTAATTATGTTTATGCCTATGTTTATACTTTATACCATGATAAGAATGTTTAGTTGGATTTATGCCTATGTTTATGCTTTATGCTATGATAGAAATGTTTATGATGCTTATGTTTCATATGATTATGAATGAAGGACGAATGGTTTTAGTGAGTAGGAAAGATTCTTACTAAGCCTGTGCGCTTATAGTCTTTTTCCTTATACCGCAGATCATGCAAGGGGACAATGAGGAAGCAGCAGGAGGGCAAGATTATATGTGTGTGATAGTGACTTGGCCCATGAAATCAAACGTTTGCCGTTATGCTAAGAACTTTACTTTTGTTAAGTATATGCTCGATTAGTGACTTATGGAAACTTATGACATGAAGTTATGCATGATATGATATGAACCTTATGACATGATGTTATGCACGATATGAAATGAACCTCATGATTTGATGTTAAGCTTGTTACGACATGATGCTAAAGTATGAAGTCTATATGTCTAGTGTCCATGTCACTGTGTTACGAATGGTAGTAGGGGCATGTAAAGTTTAAGTTATTCCGCTGCAGTATGATGTTACATGCCCTAAGTATGTTAGCGTAACGCCGCTTTAGGAAAAAAAAAAACGGGTGTTACAACCCACGTATTATCAAATCTCCTTCTCTATATATTAGGAACACATCCTTAGTTCTTCTTAAGTACTTAAGGATTGTCTAGACAGCCGCCCAATGATCCATTCCTGGATCCGACTGGTATCTTCTTGTGACGCTCAAAGCATACGATACATCGGGCCTAGTACATAACATAGCATACATGATAGATCCTATCGCGGATGCATAGGGAATCTTATTCATGCAAATCCTGTCGTCTTCTGTGCGCGGACACATAGACTTCGAAAGGTTGATCCCATGCCTGATGGGAAGGTAACCTTTCTTGGATTCCAACATGCTAAACCTTTTTAGCACTCGGTCTATATATGTAGACTGCGAATGACCTAGCAACCGTTTTGATCTATCTCTATAGATTCTAATCCCAAGGATATAGGTTGCTTCTCCCAGGTATTTCATGGAGAAAGTTTTGGACAACCAAATTTTAACTGTCTGTAAGACTGATATATCGTTTCCTATAAGTAATATGTCATCGACATATAATACTAGGAATACGACTGCACTCCCACTAACCTTCTTGTACACACAAGGTTCGTCAGGATTTTGTGAGAAATCAAACTTTTTGATTGTCTCATCAAAACGGATGTTCCAGCTCCTAGATGCTTGCTTCAGTCCATATATGGATCGTCGAAGCTTGCATACTTTGGTTTTATCAACCGATGTGAAACCTTCAGGTTGTATCATGTATACATCCTCACGCAGGTTTCCATTAAGGAAAGCTGTTTTCACATCCATTTTCCATATCTCATAAACATAATGAACTGCTATGGCTAGGAGCATCCGAATGGATTTAAGCATAGCTACTGGCGAATAGGTTTCGTCATAATCAATCCCTTGTTTTTGATGATATCCTTTTGCCACTAATCTAGCCTTAAAGGTAACTACATTACCTTCCATGTCGGTTTTCTTCTTGAAAACCCACTTGCACCCTATGGGCTTAATCCCTTCGGGTGGGTTAACCAAGTCTCATACTTGATTTTCGTACATGGAATCCATTTCCGACTTCATGGCCTCAAGTCATTTGTCCCTTTCTGAACTTTTCAGAACATCTTCATAACTGATAGGTTCATCATCACTTATGAGTAACACGTCGTTCGATTCACTTACGAGAAATCCGTATCTCTCTGGAATATTGCGTGTCCTATCAGACCTACGAAGAGGTGGTGTTGTTTTAGGTTCAACTGATAGCTCATCACTATGAGTTATCAGTTGTGGGTCTAGACTAGGTGTCTTTGTAATGTCTATTGGAGTTTCTTGAACTTCATCAAGTTCAATGCCACTCCCACTGCTTTCTTGTAAAAGAAATTCTTTTTCTAGAAATACAGCATGCCTTGAAACAAACACCTTTTGCTCCAAGGGATGATAGAATTGGTAACCCTTCGTTTCCTTATGGTATCCAATAAATAGACATTTATCAGACTTAGCATCCAATTTGTCTGATACAATCCGCTTCATATAAGCAGGACAACCCCATATCTTAAGGTGAGTTAAGTGAGGTTTCTTACTATTCCAAATCTCATATGGAGTAGTAGAGACTACCTTGGTCGGGACTCTGTTTAACAAGTAAACAGCTGTCTTAAGTGCATAACCCCAAAAGGATTTTGGAAGAGTTGCATGATTCATCATCGACCTAACCATGTCCATCAAGGTTCGGTTGCGCCTCTCATATACACCATTATGCTGTGGTGTATATGGCGGAGTCCATTGGGACAATATCCCATTGTCCCTAAGATAATCTTGAAACTCTTGACTTAAGTATTCACCACCCCGATCGGATCGAAGTATTTTAATACTTTTGCCAAGTTGTTTCTCTACTTCATTTCTGAACTCTTTGAATTTCACAAAAGCTTCAGATTTGTGTTTCATCAAGAACACATACCCGAATCGTGAGTGATCATCGATAAAGGTGATGAAGTAGCTATAGCCTCCTTGTTCTAGAGTTGACATTGGTCCACATACATCGGTATGTATTAGACCAAGCAATTCTCCCACTGGATTACCTTTTCCGGAAAAGGGTAATTTGCTCATCTTGCCTTTTAAGCATGATTCGCATGTATCAAATGAACCGGGTTCAAATGATTCCAAAATTCCACATCGGTGTAATTCGGTCATGCGTTTCTTACTTATATGGCCAAGACGACAGTGCCACGTGTAGGAGTCTATTCGATTATCTATTCGAGCACGTTTGTTGCTAACTTCGATATTGAAAACGTCACTGGATAAATCTAACGTGTAGATGTCATTGCACAAAGTTCCATTCCCATAAAGAACGTCATTTAAAGTTATGTAACAACAATTGTTACTAAAAGTTAAATGATAACCTTTTTCATTCAAACATGAAATAGATACAATGTTCTTTATTAACGAAGGAACGAAATAACAATTATCCAATTCTAAGACACGTCCAGTTGGGAGCTTTAGCAAATATGTTCCGATGGCAACAGCAGCAATCCTTGCTCCATTTCCAACCCGCAAATTCGCTTCTCCCTTAACGAGTCTTCTTCTATTCCTTAGCCCCTGTATGTCATTACATATATGTGAGCTACACCTAGTATCAAGTACCCAGGTATCTGAGGAAATAGAGTGATATTCAATAACGAAGATACCTGAAGAGGATGGGGCATCAGATGCCTTCTTCTTCAAGGACTCAAGATAAACCTTGCAATTTCTTCGCCAGTGACCTTCCTTGCCACAATGATGGCAAGTTCCTTTTGGTTTCTTTTCAGTCTTTTTGGCCTTTTTCTTCTTCCCTTTGTTCTGTTCTTTGGCCTTCCTCTTAGAACCTTTCTTCGAGGAACCAACTAACAGTACCGCCTTTTGATTCGGCTTTACAGAAGGCTCCACAGTCTTCAGCAGGTTGAGCAACTCAGGAATGGTGGTCTCTAGTTTGTTCATCCGATAGTTCATCACAAATTGTGAATAACTCTTGGGCAAACAACTCAGAATTAAGTCAATACTTAGTTCATGATCCATTGCAAAACCAAGTGCGCTCAGTCGCTCAATGTACCCCAACATCTTTAACACAAACTGCGAGGCAGAAGTGCCTTCCTGCATCTTAGTGGTGAAGAGGAGTCTGGAGACTTCGAACCTTTCGGATCTCGCCTGCTCTTCAAACAACTCATGAAGATGGAAGATGATGGTATAAGCATCCATATGCTCATGCTGCTTTTGCAGCTCAGGTACCATAGAGGCTAGCATGATGCAACTCACAAGTTCAGAATCGGTCACATGTTTCTGATAGGCCAACAATTGGTCTAGAGTTGCATTCTCTGGAGGATGGGTGGGAAGTTTATCTTCAAGGACATAAGCAAGCTTCTCCGCCTTGAGGACTATCCTTAGGTTTCGAAGCCAGTCCATGAAGTTTGGCCCAGTCAGTTTATTGGTGTCCAAAATGGAACGCAAGTTTAGGGAAGACATGATCGAGTGATTAACCTAGAAATACAAATTGAGATTATGTGAGAAGAATGATTAAAGAATGTATCAACATACATAAATAAAATCCTATTTATTTTACGAATTGAGTCACCCTTATTATCAATTCGGGAGATCGTAGGAACATCTCCAAATAGGTTGATATCCAACCATAGATAAGAACAACCATGACTGTGGCCATCAAGTTTTTCTTAGCTATGAAGGTAGGTAATTATACCGATTACATATCACATATATGTAACTATCACTTTATGCTATCAACTAATTGAATGTTTGCATAAATCATTGGGTTGTTAACTCATTAACAAGTATGCAACATTATACATAGCACCCAACTGCACCTCTCTTCGCATCGACCTTGGCTGTGGCACAACAAATCGATGCTCCAAGCTTAAGGCTGACCCATTAATCAAGAAATAGTTTTACTATGGTTGGAGCTCATTCAACCGTTTAGTTAGGCTTGGATGTGTCCAACAACCAAAACTAAGGATTGACCTCTGACTCCAACTATATTATTCATAAACTAATTCCATGGTTTGAACATGTTGAGGTTCATGCCGGGCATGGATGTGTCCATCAACCCAAACGAGAAACAAAACTCCGGTTCTAACCATATTAATGGAAGGTGTTAGCCTTAATATTTTGTAAGGGGTTTTGGGTCTCATCTTTTCTAAGCACATTCATGACATTGTGTCATGACTAACGATTTCCTTAATAAAGTATGTATGTGACTTAATTTATCAAGTCTCATGAATTGAATTAGGAACCGGATTTCCTAATTGTAATTTCATACTTTATTAAAGGAATTGTTTTGGGAAACAATTTCCTAAATTGTCATAATCAATTTCGGAAATAATATGTTTAAGACTTTGATTTCTCTAAATCAAATCTTATTAAATTAAGAGACAATTCCCTTAATTCAACGACATATTATTTTCATGAAAATCTCAATTAAGAAAACTCTATAGGAAACCATTTCCTAATTAATTTTGGAGACAACAATATGTAAGAGCATCACCTCTTAAAACATATTTTATTCATGGATTTAATTAATTACAACAAATCATTTTCTAAGGGTGGCTCCCCGAGGCTTAGATACTCAAAGAAAAGTAATTTGTTGTAAATCCAATTGGACGGCTCCCCGAGGCTCAATCCAAATCAAACATGACAATTTCAATTTAAAATTGGGAAATTAAATTACAACAACTAACTTTAAATTGGACGGCTCCCCGAGGCTCAATCCAAAATAAAGAATTTTGTTGTCAATTTAAAAACCAATTCAAATTTAATTGTCAATTAACTGTCCATGAATTTGTCTAGACTTTCTTAAAAGAAAGTGTCCAAAATTGCGAGATTTCATAAATAGGTTTTCAGAATAATTGTAAGTTTCTGGTACAAAGAAAACTTACATATTTCCAAAATTGAAAAATTTCTAAAATAGAAAATTTTCAAAAATTGGAAAGTTTCCAAAGATGGGAAGTTTTCACAATTATTATAAAATTTTAGAAACTAGGAAATTTCAATCGTTTGCGAAATTTCATGAGGATTTCCAAACATTGAAATTCCTAAATCAAAAATTTATTATAATTGGAAAGCTTCCATAATTGAAAATTTTTCCGAAATTTAGATCATGACAAAGTGTTCCGCAAAATAATTATATGATTATGTCGAACACTAACCGGCTCTGATACCACTGTTGGGACCGAGTGCATGTTGACAAGGATACGAGTTCGTAAAATTTTAAATTTTTACGTGCAGCGGAAGAATTTACATAAAATAATTTTCTAAATTATTTTAACATCGTATCTAGCATGCAACCTTATAGTGTGTTGATATAATCATAAAATAAAACTTTGCGGAAAGGTAAACTAATTTACATAATACCTCTCGTAACTCGAAGTAAGGGACGAGATCCAACCGTAGCGTCCCTTGGAAGCTCCGCCTCTATTCGCGTCCACGCCGAGTTCTCTTCGGGATGACTTCACAAAGTCACGAGTTTTGTGCCGACGAGAACTACTAGATTCTCTATAGGCACAACAAGAAAGATCAAGAGAGTAAAGGGAAACTAACCACCAAGAAAACGGAATCGAATTCCGGGATGAGAGGAGTCGCTATCCGCTTCTTCTTCTTCTTGTTTCGTTTCTCCTTCTTGAAGCTCACGGCAAACTTGCTTGGTGTTGATAGGGTGCGCCGGCCCTAGCAAGGAAGGTGGGAGCCGGCCCTAATTCTCCAAGAAGGGCGCCGGCCCTAAGGGAAAGGAGAGGGAGAAGAGAATAAGAGAGAGGAAGAGAGGAAGTTACTAATCTCAATTAGTAATTCGTGATAAGGGCTTGCCTTTGGTTCCTTTATATAATAGCAACTCCTTTGCTAAGTCTCCCTCTTAACGGAATTAACGGAATTAGTTATAAGAAATTTATCTTATAAATTCTCTTATTAATTATTCCGTTTAAGCCGAGTCTTATTATAACTAATTTATAATAAAACAAATTCTTCTTCTCTTTAAATTATGGAATAAATTTTATAAGAAATTTATAAACTTTCTTATTATGAAAAAATCAATTCATAATTGATTTTATAAAATTAAAATAAACCAATTCATGGATTATTTTAACTTCCATAAAAAGAATAAATTTCTACAAATTTATTTATATAAATTTCATTATACAAATTTGTTTATCCATAATTTATAAAATAAATCGCACTAGATTTATTTTATTAATTAAACCAATTAAATTGGTTTTTCTCCCTTTTAATGGCCGGCCAACCAAGGAGGGTTGGCACCCTCTTTGGCCGGCCCAAACCGAGCCGAACCAACGCGAATTAAACTCATTTAATTCGCCCAAAAAGCCTTCAAAAGACTTAGCCATTTTTAGCTTCCATTGAGCCTCTGATTAACTCAGATTCGACTTATTTCTCTTGATCGGAAAATCCAATTTTCAACTCGTTTTAAATCCCTCGGATCACTCGTAGTGCGTGTGACTAAATAGGCTTTTGATTTATGTTGGCCGTCTATAATCAACTAATTATAGAACGATCATGAGTGGCACCTAGTAGTACATCATGATCTCCAATTAATCGAAAGATCAACGGTTTGACCTCAGAAAAAATTATTCTGAAACCCTTCAGCAGCTATAATGAATCGTGCCCCATTCCCTTCACCACCTTATACCCACTTGGTTCAGGACACGGTCTATGGTGTCAGTCCCCACTAGGCTGACTACGTCACACCTAGCCCAAGTAGTGTCTTTCTCGTCCATTGGATTTCTAATTACTCTCATGTATTTTAGAGACTCGCACTCTAAACATGATATACTCTGGCCAGAGGTTTTGAGTAACAATCCGACGATAGGCCTGGGTATACATCTCCTCGCAAGGAGTGGTGAATCCTTTGTAGGCTGTTCAAACATCTTCGGGAACTTCGGCTTATACCCAATCATCCTGGGTCCACACCTCCTTGGAGATGCTTGCTTAAGATGTTAAAGTATAAGTCTCCATGACCAAGATGACTTGAACACCGCAAGTCAAAGGAACATCGCACTTAAGCTGCAGTAAGAACTTCATTGACATATCTACATGTAGATTCCCATATGAAGTCTTACAGCTAGTCACTCCAATGAACTAGTTCCCTTAACTAGCATCCATGTTTATCTCCGGACATCCCAATGTCACCAGCCAGTGAGAATCAGCTGATTAGAGAATAACCCATGCTAGTCTCAACAGAATTGATAGTGTCCGTTTTTATCAATTCATCGACTAGGGATAATTTCAATACTTCACAATTGCACATGTAGAGATAATCACTAGTTGTGATCCCATCACAAATTCTCTTATGCTATGAATTATATTGCGGACATTCAGTAGATGAGTTTAAGATTCCAATCAAATACACAAAATATGTATACTCAAATAGCGAATTATCATTTATTAATATAAATGTTTACATCATAAGGCGATTGCCTTAGGACACTTCTCTCATATCACTAACAGAGCCTAGCCCTGACCCTAGGTTTCCGTCACTAGCTCTCTTCAATAAGTTCGCAACCACTATCTATAAACCACTCAAAACCCACTATCTTAGTAGAGGCTTCTTTAACCGATCCCATTAACTACTATCAACTTGATCATTTAGTTTACTGCAATAGCTCAATAAATACCACCTTATGTGCAGAATTCTATAATAACTTGGTCAAGGTTAATAATTTTAGCTATTCTACCATGGTCCAGTCTCATCCTCTTACTATTACCCCTACCTTGTTTACTCACTTTCTTGGACTACGAACCTCTCAGTCGACTTTTGTCTACTAACCTCCTAGGGACCTTCCATTTCCTGCTCCTTACTCTCACATTACCCTTAATACACTTTACACTTACTTTTTCGAGGGTGTGTGAGATCCAACCCTGTCTAACTTCTGATCCGTGGACCTGCGTATCCAGGATTACTCACTCTATTGAGTTTTGGTCGGCTGTATTCTACCACTGACTTCTCGAGATGTAGCAGTTATATGACCTTTCCACTCCTTCCTACTATATGCCATGATTCACCATCTCAATATAGACATCGGACTATTTATTTTCCAGATGATCATCTATGCGTCTAGTTTCTCTACCCATTCGAGAGTTCGGACACCTTATTGCCATATCTTGACCACACTCTTCCATAATTACGGGCGCGATATTTCTGCTGGCGATGTTATTAGGATGATGGAGTACGATGAAGTAGGAGTTAGGAATTTCTCCTTAGCTGCGATAGACGTCTCGGCCACCGGGGTCATCTCGTGGAAACGACAAAGAGCTCCACCGCAGGATGATTTTGTGGATGGCGAGGAATTTAATGCTGAGAACTTCACTGCCAAGATCGAGGTGGAGCTAGAGTATATACCGCCATCCCCTCCTCCTTTATCTATGGACCAACATCTTACCCGACTTGAGAGGGAGGTTCACAGTCTTCTGGAGGAGATGGAGGCCTATCATGTGGAGACGATGGACGCAGATCAAGCTCGACATGTGGAGAGACTAGTGGCTGATCAGGCCCTCCACGCAGAGCTAATGACCATGTTTCGATCGTTGCATCCGTGCTCTTCTTCTTCATAGTCTTGATTTGTATTTTGACTATGGGTGGATCTGGACTTGACTTGACTCTTGACCAACCTTCTTATATGACTTAGTTGATTCAGGTTGACCTCTATTGGCTTGTCTTGTTTATTTTATGCTCAGTAGAATAAGTTTATTTATTTACTTGTTTTTGATTAATTAGAATCATTTTTGTCACTTTTCAAAAATCATTTTTAGCTATTTTCCAAAAATATTAACTATTTTTTCAAAAATCCATATTTTTAAAATCATGTTTTTCTTAAAAGTTTTACTTATTCTTTTTGACTTAGTTTTCAAAAACTTACCCTGCCCCCTCAGAATTAGGGATTTCTTCGTTATGGACCTAGTTAAGGACTTGCCCCTAGTTTGCATGCTCCTATAGACTTAGAAGCCAACATCACACAAACACATTAGGATATCTTGTTTGACAACTTAGACTGGGTTGAGATGTTTAGCACTATAAGCCTTGACTTAAGATGCTTTTAGTCAGTGCTTGTAAAGTAGTTGGGGCAATAAATATCATTGAACATTAATCGAGTTAAGTAATCAAGCTTAGAAAGTCTAACTTCATAAGACTACATAATTTGAATAACCCAAGTGAAAGCTACTATTTTATAACAGTTAGTAAGTAACAAACTGGGTTAGATAGGGGCCCAAGGATTTGTTATTTTTGTGTTTTTTAAATTATTTTAAAAATTATTGCAGTTTTACTTTTGAATGCTTAGACTCAAATCATGTTGGGCTCAAATGGGTGTACTAACTTTGTTCAAATCATATTTTTCTTCATTAGTTCCTTTTTATTGCTTAACTATTTTAAAAATTATTTGTTAGAACATATTATTTGTTTCCTTAAAAAAATAATTCTTAACATTATTCATTTTTCTTATTAACTTAGAATTATTTTACAAAATTTACTAATGTTTTTAAAACTCACAGGCTCTGATACTTAATTTTTTAAAGTTTTTCTTCTTTTCCCTATCCTTAATCAATTTTTTTTCTATATGGTAAAGGGGGATAGTAGGAAAAAGTAATTTTTTTTCAAAAAATGTTTCTTGGAATTTTCTTGATATATGGCAAAGGGGGAGAGTAGGAAAATGTAGTTAAAAAGTTTTTCAAATATTTTACTTTTTTAAAACTTTATTTTTTAGGTTTTCAAAAATTTAAGTTTTTTTTACTCTATTTTTCAAAGGGATAAAATTTTTATTTAAGTTTTTTTACTCTATTTTTCATAGGGAGGAAATGTCAATTTACTCTATTTTTCAAAGGGAAAATTTTTAATTTATCTTAGAATTTTTCAAAACACTTTTTTAAAATGATACTTGGAATTTTACAAAGTAATGAACTTTTTCAATGTAATACTTAGAATTTTTCAAAGAAGTTAGAAAATCTTTCAAATTAAAAATTGCATGTTTTTCAAAAGCTTCAGGAGGAGAATTTTATATCAAGGGGGAGTTTTATGCTTTCTTTCAATTTTGCAAGATTTTTTCCAAATTACAAATGTTTTAAAATTTAAAGTGGGAGATTGCTTATCAAGGGGGAGCCTGCTTATCAAGGGGGAGACTTACAAGTTTTTTTTCAAATATTTCTAACTTTGGAAAAATCGATTTAATGTTGAAAATATTGTTTAACTCTGTTTCTTAACTTGCTTATATGTTTTTAACTTAACTTCTGAACTAGGTTGTCATAAATCAAAAAGGGGAAGATTGTTGGTGTTGGAAGCACCAGATTGAACCTAATTTTGATAATGATAAAGGGTTCAAATTAAGTTTGTGTTGTGATCTAACATAGTTAATAAGTGTGCAGGAAAGTCCAAGTTTGTCTAGGCATGAAGTCATGACCTGCAGGGTTGAGCACGAAGTCCTGGTCGAGGACTAGGCACGAAGTCCTAGCCGAGGGCTGGGCATTGAAGACCTGATCGAGGGTTGGGCACGAAGACCTGGTCGAGGACTGGGCATCGAAGACCTGATCAAGATGATCGAGCAGAAAACTTAGCCGAGAGAGTACAATTGATAGAAGTAGAGACGGGTCGAGGTACGGACGTCTCGAGATCCGGGAGCTTCGGAGGTTGAGCAAATGTCCAACTGAAGGTGCCAATTGGAAAAAGGTAACTTCTCTAGAGTGGAGTAGGTGAGGACGCATTCCCCGGAAGAGGGAACAGTAGGCGTCGGTCTGACTTAGGATTTCATTTTAAAATCCAATGTCAGGATTAGACAGCTCCGGTTGTTATACATGCATACATTCGTATATTACTGCACTTAGACTAACTTGTTTTACTGCCCAAGAAGTTGACTCAGCTGTTTTGAGGCCACCCCAGAGGGACTGGGGTCCCGAGTATACAAGTGCCCGAGAGATCTCGGGCACCCGAGTATACAAGTACCCGAGAGCTCTCGGGCGCCCTAGTTGGATTTTGCTCAGCATTAGCAAAGCTGAGTTGGCGGTTGCTGATTGAACGCGCCATGTTAGTACTCAGGCGCCCCAAAGCACTCATGTGCCCGAGAGTGGATTATCTTTGGTTGAGTCACGGATGACGACGCTGTCAAAGCGACGACATGGAGGCGCCCCTATGTGCTCTCGGGCACCCAAGTGCCAATATAAAAAGGGTTTCGCCCCCACAATCTCTGCTCTCATTTTCGAAATCAATTCAACAATTCTGAATCACTATAATCAATTTTTCAACTTTTCGTGCTCAAGTTCGTCGTGCCAAAATAGTCCGAGATTGACAACACGCTGCTTCAACGACAAAATGCCATCACCATTCTTTAAGGAAGTGTTGTCGGTATAGATTTACAGTTGTTATTTGTACTTACACTTACATATTTTGTAATATTTTACGAATTATAGAATTGTTGAGTGAAAACGGTCAAGGACCGTGGGCCTTGGAGTAGGAGTCGTCACAGACTCTGAACTAAGTAAAAATGAAGCGTGATAGCGTTGTTTTTGACTTCATTATTCTGCTGTGTTTACTCACATTTTAAATCTGATAAATTTTGTATCAATATTCCCCCCTCTATCGATCACATTGATCTCACAATTCACTCCCCCTCTCCCCGCACTCTCATGTGCATCGGTCCTACAAGTGATATCAAAGTCTCATTCGCTTTGAATCAGTGTAACCACCATTAGAGCAGGGGCGTTTATTTTTCATCTAAAATTGATGAAATCACCTCTTTTTTAGACAAATTTCTCATCGTTCGACTTTTACTTAAAGTTGGTGCAATACCACTCGAGTCGTTTTTCAATTTCCTCTCTCCCATACTACTAATCGAAGATCTATCTTGAAACATTTCTCTCTGCCTATTCTTGTGTGTGGAAGAATCTAGATGACCCAAGGAGAAGGCTATAACACTGCAAATCCACCACTCTTCGGCAAAGACTACTTCTCCTACTGGATAAGAAGGATGGAGGTATACTAAAGGATGGACATCGACCAGTGGTTCTCTTCGTAATCTGGATATACAACTCCACTAGATGAGATCACCGGTCTACCACTCAAGACGGACAAATGGAACTCAGACTTGACGAAGAAGTCCCAAATCGACTCAAAAGTGCTAAACACTCTACAATGTGGACTAACAAAGAAGGAGCTCAACCGGATCGGACCGTTCGAGAACGCCAAAGAACTTCGGGACAAGGTGGTCGAGATGCACGATGGCACCAATGACACTAAGGTAACTAAACATCATCTATTTTAGAATAAATTATTTAATATAAAATATAGGAAAGAGAAATGGCCAGTCAGCTACATGGAAGGATCAAGGATATTCTTAATGGGCATCACCTGATCAGTCACCAACTGGTGAATTGGGACATCATAAGGTAAGCCCTAAACTCGTTTCCTTGAAATGCACTGTGAGTATATTTAGTAGATTCCTATAAAGTTTCAAAGAATTTATATAAATTAAAATAAGACGAATTATTTTGTGAATTGAAATTACAAGAACAGACTAACTCTAAGCAGGCGAGAAAGGTGTAGCTCTTTTTACAAGTTCCACCAAGGAGACAAAATCAAGAATCCGTACCAATTGTAGGATCATAGAGAGCGATAAGAGGTGGGGGGGGGGTGAATATCGGGTTTGAAATTTCATCGGATACGTAAAAGTAAGCGAGTACATAGTGGAAAGTAATGTAAAAATGCACAGCTAACGCCTTTTATTTTTTACTTTGTTAGCAGTCTGTGACGACTCCTACTCTAAGGCCTATGGTCCTTGACCGTTTACTTTGGGCAATTCTATAAGTCGCAAATGTGTACAAGAGTGCAATGTTTAAGTATAAGAAAAAGAATATCGTCAACTTCAAATGAAATAAAGGAAAGGCACATCTTTATCGGAGTAGCGTTTATTGTCTCTGAATCGTTTCAGAGTAGCACACGAGAGCACAAGTGATGTGAAAAAGTTGTCCTGAGTCTATGGTCGAAACCCCCTTATATAGGGTCATATGGGCGCTCGTTTGCCTATAGGGGCGCCCGTGTTGCTGCGATCCAGCCGTGGTCGTATCCTTGCTTGGTACAAGTTTTATCCTAACTCAAGAGCTTGTGTTGTTGATTTGGAGACTCTAGTCAACATATGCTAACTCAACCACGCCTTGGCTGACTCAAGAGTACACTAGCACCCAAGTCCGTCTTAGGAACCTAGGTTCTCGAGCACCTGAGTCCCTCTCAGGCGCCTAAGAGCTGCCAATCATCGGTTTACTTAACTGCAACACAGGGTTAGTCCAATAATAATATGAAAAGGAAAATGCATGCATGACATCCAGTGCTATCCAATCCTGATTTTTAGGTTTCAACTGAAACACTAGATCAAACCGACGCCTATTGTTCCCTCCTCCGACGAACGTGTCCTCACCTACTCCACTCTAGAGAAGTTACTTGTTGCCAACCGGCACATTCGGTTGGACTTTTGCTCGGCCTCCGAAGACTCTAGATCTTGTGACGTCCATATCTTGATACTTCTGTATCTTGTCTTCTCTCAGCTAAGACTCCTGTCTGATCTTCCGGATCAGGACTTTGGTGGCCAACCGCTGGTAAGGTTTTCGTTCCTAGTCTTCCGAACCAAGTCTTCATGCCTAACCCTCAGTCAGGTCTTCATGCCCATCTTTACTCACCAGGTCTTCGGTGCCCAACCTTCGGCCAAATCTTCGTGCCCAACTTTACTCACTTGGTCTTTGGTGGGCCCTCTTCCAGGAGTTCATACCCAACTTTATAGATTAGGACTTCGTGCCTAGGTAAACTAGGACTTTAATGCACACTTAGTGAAACACATTAGAACCAAAAGCATACTTAATTTTGAACCTTTTATCATTATTAAAATAAGGTTCGATCTGGTGCTTTCAGCACCAACACCTAGCCCAAGTCAAAAAGTGAATCAGACTCAGAAATTGATAAAGTAGAACAACTAGTGAACTTGGTAAGGAAGATATTCACCAAAATGAAGAAAAGCTTTACCAAGAAGGACTTGTAGAGGGTGATTAAGCCAACCTCCAATGACCCAAAGGCCAACATCACCTACTTTTGATGCAACAAATATGGACACTTCGAGCACGAGTGTCCAAATCGAAAGGAGGATCAATCTGAAAAGATGAATAAAAAGAAGGCACTCCAAGCAACCTGAGATGAGTCTTTCTCAGAAGACTCAGATGAAGAAAACATGATACAAGCTAGCTACCTCGCACTGATGGCAACCGGACTCGAATTGGAATTTGATATAGACCAAGACAAAGAGTCTGAATAAGAATCAAGCCATTGGTCCACACTCATTTTCGAAGGTTCCAACAAGGTACAATCTTTATTAAATGCAAAGGTTTTTAGAATTATTGCATGCTTAGATAGAAAATTATCTGCCTCTTAAAATAAAGTCAACCTGTTCTTTAAGAAAAATCAAGATATTAAGGAACAAATTTACACAAACACTTTAATTAAATAAACTTAAGTTGTAAACCTTGAGGAAGAAAACATTACTTTGAAAACTCAAGTTAAGAAACTTAAAATATATTTGAATCCTTCACAACGAGATCCAAAAATCTAGACATAATTCTTGGATCTCAAGAGGCTATTTATAACAAATCTAGACTAGGATATAAACCCAACTCAACTAATAAATCTTTTATCTCACTTGTTAATCAACACAAGAAACAAAAGAGATCTTGTATTCCAAATGTTTATATAACAAAACAAATAGGACAATAATAATTATATATACCTAAAAAGGAAATATTTTAGATAAATTCAAAACACAAAACATATGATTCAGGGGGAGACACCTAATTAGTTGACACCTCTAAATCAAACATTACCTGTAAGGGTACCTAGGATTAGAAAGGATAAAGATAGTTTGATTCTTGCTACAGGGTATCAGGTGTTGAGGATTGTTGACCCGACTAGAGGGGGGTGAATAGCCGATCACCAATTCAATTCATAGTTCTCTTCTTCCTACACGTGTTTGTTGGTGGCGGAAGCACCAGATCGAACCTGGTTTTGATAATGGCAAAAGGTTCAAAGTTAAGTGTGTATTGTTATCTAAGGGATTTACCAAGTGTGCAGGAAAGTCCTAGTTCACCTAGGCACGAAGTCTTGACCTGCAGGGTTGAGCAAGAAGTCCTAGTCGAGGACTAGGCAAGAAGACCTGGCCGAGGGTTGGGCAAGCAATCTTGGTCGTCGACTGGGCACCGAAGTCATATCCGGAAGATTGGGCAGGAGTCTTAGCCGAGCGAGGATTGCAGACAGAAGTAGAGGTGGGTTGAGGAACAAATGTCTCGAGATCCGGTAGTCTCGGAGGCCGAGCAAAAGTCCAACCGGAGGAGCCGGTTGGCAAAATGTAACTTCTCCTGAGAGTAGGTGAGGACGCATTCCCCAGAAGAGGAAACAGTAGGCGTCGGTTCGACCTAGGGTTTCACTTTGAAATCAACAGTTAGAACCAAGACAGCTCCGACTGTAATTTATACTTGTAATTATTCATATTATATTGTTCTTGGGTTATCCCTAGTTGCAGGAGTGAAGAGTGTTTATTGCTGCATCCTAGGCGCCTAAGAGGAGTCAGGCGCCTGAGAAGCCAGGCGCCTGATAGTTATCAGGTGCCCAAGATGGCTTGTTCCAGCGGGTGAGTTCGGCTGAGCTGGCAGGTTGCCACATCAGCAACTCAGGCGCCCATGAGCCATCAGGCGCTCTAGTGGTCCCAGGCGCCCAAGACCAAAGGATAGGAGTTTGGTCGAGTCTGCGGATAAGGATGCACTGGATTCGCGACATGTGTCAAGCGTCCCATAAGCCACAGGCGCTCGAGAACTCTATATATAAGGGGCTTCACCCCTTGCTTTTCCAGTATTAATTCCATTCAACACAAAGGAGCTTTCTTGCAACTCAAGCAGGCCAATGCTCTTCAGACTTCTTCCGTGCTTGAGTTCTTCCACACCGAAATGATCAAGATCAACGACACGCCGTCCAAGACATTCTACGATCCTCTCGGGGTTGTTATTATTTACATTTCGTTGCTTAAATTTTGTACTCACATATTTGTAATACTTTCGACTTATAGAATTGCCCAACGAAAATGGTTAAGGACCATGGGCCTTGGAGTAGGAACTGTCAAAGACTCCGAACCAAGTAAAAAAGAAACGTGTTAGCGTTGTGCTCTTTAATTCTTCCGATCTGTTCTAATTTTTTCGAAAAAATTTACGTAATCGCTATTCACCCCTCTATCGATTACAACGATCCCACAAGTGGTATCAGAGCGGGTTGCTCAACCTTGGTGAAACCGTCAATTGAGCAGTTTTATCGGAATTGATTTTTTTTTGTTCATTTTTTTAACAAAAAAATATATTTTATTTTCTTCATTCTTCGAGGTTGGTGCAACACCACTCGAATTGTTTTTATGTTCTCTTTTGTATACCGCACTACTAATCTAAGACAAAGTCTTGGAATGAGTCTTTTTGTTTTTGATTCTTTTTCAGGAATACTAAATGGCCATCCAAGAAGGCTATAGTACCGCACACCCTCCTTTGTTCTCCGGTGAGGATTTTTCCTACTGGAAGAGCAGAATGGAGGTCCACCTGAAAACTCAGGTGGAAATGTGGATCATCATCCAGTTTGGACTATAGATCCTGAAAAATACACAAGGAGAAATCCAAGGATACTCTGAGTGGGATGCTCCGCTTAAGAAAATGATAGAAGTGTTGGTGGAGAAAGCATCATATCGAACCTTGTTTTGATATTGGCAAAGGATTCAAAGTTAAGTACTATTTGTGATCTAACGATGTTACTCAAGTGTGCAAGAAAGTCCTAGTTAATCTAGGCACGAAGTCCTGGCGAAGGACTGCTAGACACCTAGCGAAGGGCTGCTAGGAGTTGAAGACCTGGCGAAGGACTGCTAGGCACCTAGCGAAGGGCAGCTAGGAGTTGAAGACCTGACAAAGGACTGCTAGGCACCTAGCGAAGGGCTGCTAGGAGTTGAAGACCTGGCGAAGGACTACTAGCCACCTGGCGAAGGGCTGCTGGGAATCTAAGACCTGGCGAAGGGCTGCTAGGCACCTGGCGAAGGACTGCTGGGCAAAAGTCCAACCAGAGGAGCCGGTTGGCAAAAGGTAAATTCTCCTGAGAGGAGTAGGTGAGGACGTGTTCCCCGTCGAGGGAACAGTAGGCGTCGGTTCGACCTGGGGTTCCATTTGGGAGACCCGAAGTCAGAACTAAGACAGCTAAGGCTGTATAAACCTAACATTTCTTGCCTTGTTTGTTGTGGAACTAACCTTGGATGTAGGGACCAAAGGAACGTGTTTCTGCAGCTCAAAACACCTCAAAGGAGAGGGGCAGCAGCTGGGCTAGGCGCCCGGGAGGTCCCGGGCGCCCAAGGTCAAAGCTAATCGAACAAGCTAAGCAAGAATCGCAAGAATCACTTCGGAAGCTCACTGGGCCAGGCGCCCTCAAGCTCCCGGGGGCCCTGGATGCCTCGGGCGCCCCGGGTCCAAGCTAGCAAGCAAATCGAAGTCGAGAAGCCAGGAGACCATTTCAACCGGGGCACCCCTAGTGTCCCCCCCCCCCCCCCCCCCCCGTCAGCTCCGAGCCCGATTCTTGAGGGATAAGCGCTGACCGAGCTTCGGATGAGAGTTCTCGGATCCGAAGGCACGTGTCAGGCGCCCCCAGCGTCCCGAGCACCCCCAGGAGTGCTATAAAAGGGGCTCGACCCCTAAGGCTTCACAATCAACTTTTCTAACGCCTCTACGCTCTTTGACTCAAGCGCTCTGCTCCGGAAACCTCCAATCTCGAGATTCAAGCACCGACGATGACCCTCCGCACCGAAGTACGATCCACACCGGGCGTCGGTGACGAAGAGTATAATTGTTCTTTTTACTGCACCATTACTGTACAAATCTTTGTAACAACTTGCACGATTATAGAATTGCCCGCAGTAAACGGTCAAGGACCGTGGGCCTTGGAGTAGGAGCCGACTGCGACCGAACCAAGTAAAAATCCTTGTGTTCGTGTCTGTTTTGTTTTAATTTTCTGCTACGCATTCTCTTTTTTAATCCGAAACGTTTTTACGATATTCACCCCCCTTTATCGTGTTTTCTCGATCCAACAAGAAGTGGACACAAAAGCCACTCAAACTCTCCAATGTGGACTGACGAAGGAAGAACCCAACCGCGTTGGCCCATTCAACAGTGCTAAAGAACTGTAGAATAAGTTGATCGAGTTGCACGAGGGGACGTCGAACACAAGAATCAGCAAGAGAGACCTCCTCCTCAACAAACTATACACGATCAAAATGCAAGACGGTGAAACAGCCGCTCAGCTACACGCATGAATCCAAGAAATTATGAACGGTCTATACACGATAGGTCACAAGGTAGAAAACCATGATTTAATCAGGTATCCCCTAAACTCGTTCCTAAGAAATTAATTGTGGGCATCGATTGTAGATGCTTACAAGGTTTCTAGGAACCTTTCAGATATCAAATTAAATGAATTTTTTTCTGAATTAGAACTCCACAAATAAACTAATGCCTCAATGGTCGAGAAAGGGTTATCTCTTTTTGTAGGAAAAGCCCCTGCAAAACAAAAGAAGAAGAAGGTGCAACCGATACCCGAGTCAAATTCCAACTCAGAGTCTAACGATGATGGAATCAACTATCCAGAGCTGGTTCGAATGGCCCGGAGTCAATTCAAAATGATCAAGGGACAAATGAAGAAGAAGGTAAACTAGAAAAAGGATGATCCAACTGAACCATCTACCAACGAGAAAGCCAAAAGTCAGGTCACCCGTTATGGGTGTAATAAGAAGGGTCACTACAAATCGGAGTGTCCCAGCTTGAAGGAAAATAAGAAAAACCGGAGGAAGAAGGCTCTCAAAGCTACGTGGGATGAATCCTCTTTAGAAGAAGAAGAAGTAGCACATGCCAACCTCCTCGCGATGACTACTTCAGAGAATCTCGACACTGAATCAGAATCAGAAATGGAAGAGAACGTCGGAACCAGAAGACTTTCAATTTCGGATGATGGACAAATAACGGTAAGAGGTTATCCTGAATCTCAGCTTTATGATTTAATATCCTATCTATCTCATAAGTTGGCTAAAGCCAACGTTAGGGTCGAGTCCCTCCAACAGGAAGTCAAAATCCTGAAAGAGGGAGTCAACTCTAGCTCCTCAACTGAACCAGTTCAGGAAGGAACCTCCACTCAAGCCCAAAAATTTGAGGAGGAGAATTCCTTTCTAAAATCTCAGGTTAAGGAACTAAGAGTTGCATTGGAATGATTTTCTTTGGGTTCCAAGAATCTTGACATGATTCTTGGATAACAAAAATCAGTTCTGAACTCATCCGGACTTGGTTATCGAACCAACTCACGATATAGATCTTACTACTCGATGTTGAACCCATGTAGAACCCGAGTCCAAGAATGGGTCTTGAAAGTATGCTTAACAAATCAAGCCAGACCGAACCAATATTGGATTCCCAAGGACAAGATTCACATCTTGCCTAACCCATACCGAGGCTTTAGTCCAGGGGGAGCCAATATAAAAACCATTTTTATACTTAGATAAATTTTTTTCTGTTTGATGCTTGTTTATTTTATTTTCTGCAAAATCTTATACTTATACTTAGGAATGGTTAGATAAGGATCTGACTTAATTGAAACTTGCACAACCTAGTATTAGGGTGGGGCAAGATGATAGTATGTTAGGGAAACTTGTCTAAAAAGTCAGGTAGGATAAGGCGTACCCTATTTAGTCCTATTAGTCAGGTGGAACTAACCGAAGCTACCTCGCTAAATCCTCAACTAGTTAGACCAGGGGTTCTCATTAAATAATTTAAGGATAAAATTTCTGTAAAAGACTTTGTCTAGGAAAGGGTTGATGATTTAATAAGGCTACGACCAAAGAAGGCCTTTGTGCCTCGCCAAGACCTGGAAGTCGATTATCGAAATTTATTTTCAACTTATTAATTGTTAATCCCAAATCTAACACATGTTTCAATTAAATCATAGAGTTAACATAAAAGCAAGATAAAATTAATACATCTCACAAAACAGATAAGGATATCTGTTTTGTCATTTAAAAATGGGTGAGATGTCTAGGACCTAATAATGTAGTGCAACCCAACCAACTAAATTAATTTTACCCCCAATATACATTTAATCAAATTTACAAATATAACTTAAATTTAATTTAACATTTTCAAAATCCAACTTAATAATTCTCTTAAATTTAATTTAACATTTTCAAAATTTAACTTAATAATTCTCAAAAATTTAATTTATGATTTTTAATATTCAACTTAATAACTCTCAAAAAATAAATTTAACATTTTTAAAATTCAATTTAATATTTTCAAAATTAAATTTAAAATTCAACTTAATGTTTTTAAAATTAAATTTAAAATTCAACTTAATGTTTTCAAAATAAAATTTAAAATTCAACTTAATGTTTTCAAAATTTAATTTAACATTTTTAAAATTCTATCAAAATCAACCCTAGGAATTTTGTGGGATACTCATCCACGAGTCGAGCATATAGGGTCAAAAATACCCTTAGAATTGAATAAACCACGAATGTTATATTTGACGAGGAAATCATAACAAAACCCAACTCAATTAATTTAATCAATTCATCAAAACCAACTACTTCTAATCATACTAAAATTCCTAATTACAATTCACCCATAATCATGCTAAAATTCCTAATTACAATTCTTTTATATTTATATTAATTTATACCTAATTAAAACCCTTTTTTTTTGAGCCCATATAAAGCCCATTAGTACTTAGTTTCTCAATTTAAATGAGAAAATCATGGGTTTCCTGGCTAAGGTTCGTACTCTAATATTTCTAAATCCTTCGGAAAATTATCTAGACATACTTAATATTTTAAAGAAAATATTAAGAAAATTTTTCGGGTCGTTACAATCCCTCATACCTCTTGAAAGTTCGTCCTCGAACTTAGAATAGCTCCGGGTACTTGCGTCTCATCTCGTCCTCGCGTTCCCAGGTAGCTTCCTCGAACCGTTGACTTTGCCATAGAACCTTGACTAAGGGTACCTCCTTGTTCCATAGCTTCTTGACTTCCCGATCCAAGATCTGGATAGGTCGGCTTTCATAACTTAGGTCCTCCTGAACTGGTACCGCCTGTGGCTCGATCACTTGGTCCATGTTTGGAATACACTTCTTAAGCATCGACACATGGAACACATTATGAATAGCTAACATTTCCTGAGGCAGCTCCAGTTCATATGCCACCTTGCCAACTCTTTTCAGTACCAGGTACGGTCCCACATATCACGAACTCAGTTTCCCTTTCTTCCCGAATCTCGTTATCCCTTTCATCGGAGCCACTTTAAGGAATACCAGAACCCCAATATTGAATTCCAGTGGCCTACGCCGGACATCTGCATAACTCTTCTGCCGACTCTATGCAGCTTCTATCCGTCGTCGAATGGTCTGTATAGCTTGGGTGGTGTCGTCGATGAGATCCGTCGTAAGCCCCATTGCCTTCTTTTCACCACCTTCGTACCAACAGATTGGAGACCTACATCTCCTCCCGTACAAAGCTTCATAAGGTGTCATGCCGATAGTAGCTTGGTAGCTATTATTGTAGGCGAATTCCGCTAAACATAGATATCGACACCAACTCCCTTTGAAATCCAGAGCACAAGCCCGTAACATGTCTTCCAGCACTTGATTCACCCGTTCGGTTTGCCCGTTAGTCTGAGGATGAAAAGCTGTACTGAATCGTAATTTGGTGCCGAGGGACTTCTGGACACACTCCCAGAAATGTGAAGTGAAGCGACCATCCCTATCTGAGACGATGGTCTTGGGCACTCCATGAAGTCTGATTATCTCCTTAGCATATAATTGAGCCAGTTGCTCAATCGAATAAGTCATCTTGATAGCTAAGAAGTGAGCAGACTTCGTCAACCTGTCCACAATTACCCATACCGCATCATATCCATTTGTAGTCTTGGGAAGTCCCAAAATAAAATCCATAGAGATATCTTCCCATTTCCATTCCAGAATCGGAAGTGGCTGCAGAACTCCTCCTGGTCGCTGGTGTTCTGCCTTCACTCGTTGGCAGGTCAGGCAAGTGCCAACATGCTGAGCCACATCTCTCTTCATACCGGACCACCAGAATTTCTCTTTTAGATCTTGATACATCTTGATGAATCCTGGATGCATCAAATAAGGGGTTTCGTGAGCTTCTACTAATATCGTTCTCCGTAGCTCCGGATCATTAGGAATACATAGACGATCCCTAAGATAGAGTACTCCCCCATTGACGATACGAAAACCATCGCCCTTTCCTTCTAGGAGCTCCTGTTTGATTCTCTAAAGGCTAGGATCAATATGTCCTCGAACAATGTCGGTGATAATGTCCTAATTGACTTTATGATATAATTACATGCATATATCATAATTATATGCTTATTGTGATTATGGATAAACCTAGTAATATTATGCTTTCGAAATATTAGTTCTCAATCTGACTTACGAATTATATTAGTCTACATTTATAGGATAGGTGAGATCTTATTATTATATTACCCAAAAATTTATTTATCACATCAACTCAGTGAGATAAATGGGCTGCCATCATGCCCATAATGAAAAATATCATAGCGGTGACTATCACCCCCTCGTTCATCTCCCCTTGGCCTGCCTCAGGATCTTCTACTGTTTCCATCGGATCCTCTTCTTCTATCTCGGGAACCTCCTCAGCTATTTCAGGATCCTCCTCAAGCATCCCGAGGTCTTCCTCAAGCATCTCTCCCTCGGGTATCTCGGGGTGTTCCTCAAACATCTCTTCCTCAGGCATCTCGGGGTCTTCCTCAAACATCTCTTCCTCGGGCATCTCAGGGTCTTCCTCCATCATCTCGGGATCTTCCTCGTACATCTCGGGATCCTCCTCGTACATCTCGGGATCTTTCTCCGAGTCCCCTAGATCCTCCGGAAACTCATGGCGGAGAAGCTGCCTACATAACTCCGTATATGAGATCCGGCATCCATGCTGTCCCCAAATCTGATAAGCAACCTCTCTCGCACGGTTGGGCAACGAACGAAGCAGTGCTCCAATTCTATAGTCGTCCACGATCAGAAACCCTTCCTGCTCCAATTTCCAGAATAGCCAGTCCAATAACCCCATGTTGCCTTGGACCCCAAGGACCGGACTATACTCCACCTCCGCTATTTGTTCCATCAGCTCACGACTCCGCCCATGGTAACGACTCGCAGTGCTGATCTCATGCAACATCTGGAATTGAAAAAAAATGATACAGTCAGTACAAAACTGACAAACCAGTATCAAACTAGTTTATATTTTTCAATTCACAGATATATACAGAGAACGCACATAAAATAATCAGGTTCCTTTACTTTAATAGTTATTCCTCCCCCCCATAACCAATTCTAACATATTTAATTATATATATATATATATATTTATATTTATTTTTTTTATAAAAGAAAGTATCGTTCATGTTCACATATCTTACAAGTACTTGCCATTATCTATCATAAGACATCATTCATACTTGCATATTCTAGAAACATAACATATCGTAAGAGTGCTTACTATCATAATATATACCGAAAGATACTTACTTGGAAGCTGCAGGAAGGAGGCTTGATGTGTGTGTAGTGAGATGGCAACTGCTCTGATACCAACCTGTAACGCCCGTCTTTTTTTTTTCCCACACCTTGTGGTGTGGCGAGAAAGGCGTCGTTACGCTAAACATACATGTGCATAAAAACATCTCAATGCAGCGGAATAATTTTTTTTTCTTCTACACATGAAACATCTATACATGCCTAAACTTGTCATTCATGAACTTAGTGTCATTAGACTTAGCATAATAACGACATGCATGACAACATCACCTAACCATTCCATAACTTATTCATTATCATCATAAGTGGCAAGTAACTTATCCGTAAGCATAGCATCATGAGTCCTAAGTCATTCATTAGGCATAACCATTATAAACATAGCATAGATTCTAAGGAGGCATTTCAAAACTCAAGACATGCGATATGCGTAAATAAAAGGATCTTTTGCCAAGTCACCGCCACACACACACATGCTCTTGCCTCTCCTGCTGCTTCCCTTAGTAACCTCTTGCTTGATCTGCGGTATGAGGAAAATAAGACTATAAGCACACAGGCTTAGTAAGACCCTTTCCTACTCACTAAAACCATACGTCACTTAAACATAAACATATCAAGTATCTGACATAACATAATTCTGAACATAAAACATAAGCATAATCTTGGTATAAGTCATAAGCGTATGAACAACTAACATAGCATGATTCATAACATAGACATAAATCTACAACATACTTAGCATAGCATAATTCTTAACGTACATGAACATGAAACATACTTATTCATGGCATAATTCTTAGCATACATGAACATGGAACACATACTTATTCATGACATAATTCTTAGCATACATGAACATGGAACACATACTTATTCATGGCATAATTCTTAGCATACATGAACATGAAACACATACTTATTCATGGCATAATTCTTAGCATACATGAACATGAAACACATACTTATTCATGGCATAAGATATAAGCATAAGCATAAACATAAAACATACTTACCCTGGCGCGATGCATAACATGGATGTATGCATGAGTCAAATGCATTTACTACATAAGGATGCTTAGTTTTAAAACCATACTTTTAAATGCTTAGCATAAACATAACATCATTGGGATCCCCGGCTTGTACCACATACATACATTATAAGCGCGCATCCCTACGTAAATACGAGGTAGCTAGCCTCGACCTACTAGGGTAAGGACAGCATAGTCGATAGTCCCAGAACCGGGGCGTTCTTAAGGTGCCCATCCCTTGGACCATTACTTCGGTCCGGTACAAGCCCTATTCATAAAATAAAATAACTATGCGTGCTTCATCATTCATACTTGTCATTCATACTTATCATTCATACTTATTTCATATCATCGTTATGTCTTCATCATTCATACTTATCATTCATACTTATCATTCATACTTAAGGCATAACCATCATCTTCATTCATACTTATCATTCTTTATTCATAAAATAGGACATACATGCATAATCATGTTTCTAGTCATAAACATCATCTTGGTTCATAAGGCTTGCATGATCATGATACATAAATAAATATGCATGTCATACATGATACATTTTATCTAGCATACATAATCCTAGTATTCATCATAAAGCATGGATAGTAGGCTACATATAAACATGACGCATACTCCTAGGGTTCATGGCATTCATCCTAAAGCATGCATATACCTTCATGAATCATAAATCCATTATAAGCATTTATTAACATACATGCATCATTCTATTTACCATAACATACTCCTACATCAATTACATATATTCATGGTATATTCATGAGTAAAACATAACATAAAATCCACCATACAAGGCCATGTTATATAACACATAAACTAAGATTTTAGTAACATGAAGATCCTTACATCATGCTTAACTATGTACTAGCATCATGGTAACTTATAAACATGCATTCTTGAGACCTTAACCCAAACCAAACTCTAGGTTTGGGTCTTGGCCGAAAGCCCTAAGGGACCATGGGTCCATGGAAAATTTGCCTAGATCATGATTAACATCCCTTACCTTACATATCATGCCATAGAAAAATCATTTGAACCCTTGATTGAACTTAACCCCAAGTCCTAGGCCTAAAGCATGGATTGGCTGAAACCCTAGAAGGGTAACATGTCCATGGGGAAATTCATATAACACCATTATTACCCATAAGGTATCATAAGAAACATATTAATCATGCTTGGGAAGGTTGGAGTTTACCCTAGCCCCTTAACCTTGATGTGGTCGAAACCCTAGGGGGTTTCTAGGGTGCTACAAAACTTCCAAAATCATAATTTTAGGCTTAACCTATCATGAGTAAACATTTGAACACATAAAGGAAGTCTTTAACATGATTTCTAGCCCAAACAAGGCTTGGTCGAAACCTCCATAAGCCCTAACCATGGATTTTTTTCCAACATATCATGCCAATAAAACTTAGATCATGATAAATATCTTGAAAGCTATCATACCACAGGTGAGGGGGGTCTTACCTTCCTTGATCATACTTACAAACTTTGAATAGAAAATAATAAGAGAACCTCCTTGTCTCTAAACATCTCCTTAGTCCTTGTATCCTTGTAGAGGGCCTTAGATCTTCAAGATGGAGGCTTATGTGAACTTTTCCCAAGGGAGAAGGGGGCTTGGGGTTTTCGGCTAGGAGGGGAGGAAGAAGAAGAGGAGAGTAATTGGCTTGATGGAAGAAGAGAGGAGAAATGTAACTCCTTCTCTTATGCTTTTATGCCACATTAAGGAGGGTAAGTGAAGAGTCATGGTGTCTCTTCATTCTTTCCCAAGCCTTAACAAAAATCCACTTCATTCCCTCATAGCACTCCCTTGCTAGATGAATTGGTTGGTGCATGCATGGTAGTAGACTAGGTCCAAGGTTCAATCCTTGGTGCATGCACTTTATTATTATTATTTTTATTTTCTTTTTATTTCATTTTTTCTTATTTTTGAAAATTTCCTAAAATTCACCCATAATCATGCTAAAATTCCAAATTACAATTCTTTTATATTTATATTAATTTATACCTAATTAAAACCCATTTTTTTGAGCCCATATAAAGCCCATTAGTACTTAGTTTCTCAATTTAAATGAGAAAACCATGGGTTTCTAGGCTAAGGTTCGTACTAATATTTCTAAATCCTTTGGAAAATTATCTAGACATGCTTAATATTTTAAAGAAAATATTAAGAAAATTTTCCGGGTCGTTACACTCCTAATCCTAAGGGAAATGTTAGTGCCATCACATTGAGGAGTGGGAAGGTTGCTTCAAGTCCAAACATTCACAGGGCTAATTTTCTGAAAAATTCACAGCACCTAGTTATCCAGCTCAGATCAGTCCCGAAATGGGTTCTAAATCAGTTGGTTGTGACCCTAGTTCAAGCCTAAGGCCCTCTTCTATTGATCATGTGATTTTGGTGGAAGAACAAGGGGAAATCAGTAAGAAAGGTGAACCTACAGCAGCTACTTCACTTGAAATTCCTACTCAAAACTACATTTCAGAAAATTTCAGCTCAAGTGGAGGAATCAAGGGTCCCTTTACCTTTTCCACAGTGCAAGAATCAAGCTAAAAAGAATGTGGAGGAGGAGAAGGCAAAGGAGTATAATAAGCTTGTGAAACTTTTCAGTAAAGTGTAGATTAATGTGTCATTGTTGACCATGATCAAGTAAATTCCTAAGTATGCCAAATTTCTCAAGGACTTGTGTGTGTATAAGAAGAAGCTTAAGGAAAATGAATTGGTTAGATTAGGGAAGAATGTCTCAGCCCTTATCCATTCTATTCCTCAGAAATGTGAAGATCCAGGAGTATTTACTGTCTTGTGAGATTGGGAGGACTCTTTTTCATGATGCTATGTTGGACATGGGAGCTTCTATTAATGTGATGCCAAGATTAGTTTTTCAGATGCTTGGTATTGGACCTTTGCAGCCTACAGGAGTGGTTATTCAGCTAGCAGACAGGAATCAGACTCACCCAGCTGGAATCATTGAAGATGTACTAGTAAAGATGAAGGAGTTGATTTTTCCTGCGGATTTCTATATCTTGGACATGGAGGGGGATTATTTAGCAAATAGATCTCCACTTATTCTTGGGAGGCCATTCTTGAAGATTGCAAGGATGAAGATTGATGTATATGCAGACACACTTTCTATGGAGATAGGAGACACAGTGGTGCAGTTCAGTATTTTTGATGTTATGAAGCACCCTAGAGAGGATCATTATATCATGAGCATGGATATTTTAGATGAGTTGGTTGATGCAGATTTATTTGCTGCGTGAGCTTCACTTGGTATTCCCAGAGGATATTTTAGCTCAGATAAGGCTGAGGAGACATTTGTTATAGAGAAGGCTGATTTGAAGATTGTATCTGATTCACTTTCAGTTGGAGATGATTCATTAGGTGTAGGGGATTGCACTGAGCCCCAGGGATCACCTACATTGATTGACATTTCAAGAGATTCAGAGGATAGGTATGAGAGTGTAGGGGATTGCACTGAGCCCCAGGGATCACCCATACTTACTGAGCAGTCACAGATTGAGTTAAAGTAATTGCCAGAACATTTGAAGTATGATTTTTTGGGAGAGGAGCAGTGTTTACCTGTTATTATTGCCCAGAATCTGGATTTAGAGCAAGAGAACAAATTATTGCAAGTTCTGAGGCAGCATAAGAGACCTATAGGGTGGACATTAGCTAATATACCTGGTATTAGCCCAGCCATTTGCATGCAAAGGATATTTTTAGAGGAGAATGTCAAGCCAGTCAGGCAGCCACAGAGAAGGCTAAATCAATTGATTTTAGATGTTGTAAAGAAAGAGGTGACTAGTCTTTTACAGGCAGACATCATATACCCAATTTCTGACAGTAAATGGGTTAGCCCTATTCATGTGGTGCCTAAGAAGCCAGGAGTGACAGTGGTGGAGAATGAGAGCAATGAGTTAGTACCCACCAGAGTCAAGAATCCATGGAGAGTTTGTATTTACTACAGGAAGCTGAACCATGTAACGAGGAAAGATCATTATCCCTTGCCTTTTATTGATCAGATGTTAGAGAGGTTGGCAGGGAAGTCTCACTATTGCTTCCTAGATGGATATTCAGGATATTTTCAGATTTGTATAGATCCGGAGGATCAGGAGAAGACCACTTTCACTTGTCCTTTCGGTACATTTGCTTATCGACGTATGCCATTCGGACTTTGCAATGCCCCAGGGACTTTCCAGCGGTGTATGGTGAGTATTTTTGGTGAGTTATTAGAACACTGCATGGAAATTTTCATGGATGATTTTTTTGTATTTGGCACATCATTTGATACTTGTTTGGATAATTTGTCTAGGGTACTACATAGATGTATTGAAACTAATCTTGTTCTTAATTTTGAAAAATGTTATTTTATGGTAAAGCATGAGATTGGTTTAGGACATATAGTCTCTTGGAAAGGCATTGAAGTAGATCCTGCTAAAGTTATCGTTATATCATCTTTATCTTACCCCATACGCGTACGGGATGTTCGAGCTTTTCTTGGCCATGCAGGATTCTATAGGAGATTTATTAGAGACTTCAGTGAGATTGCTCGTCCTTTGACTAGACTTTTGTAGAAAGATGTGGATTTTTGTTTTGATGAAAAATGCAAGGAAGCTTTTCAGAGATTAAGGGAGGCTCTTACTTCAGCTCCTATTATTAGACCACCTGATTGGACTTTACCTTTTGAATTGATGTGTGACGCTTCTAATTTTGTTATAGGAGCTGTACTGGCACAGAGGGTGGATGGAGCACCACATGTCATTTGCTATGCTTCCAAGACCTTAGATGCTGCTCAGGCTAACTACACCACCACAGAAAAAGAGCTCCTTTCTATTGTTTTTGCTTTGGATAGATTTAGATCGTATTTGCTATGTTCTCATATTATTGTATTTTCTGATCATGCAGCCTTGAAGTATCTTTTGAAGAAGCCAGATGCAAAGCCCAGATTGATTAGATGGATGCTTCTATTTCAAGAGTTCGATTTGGAGATTCGAGATAGTAGTGGTAAGGAAAACTTGGTTGCAGATCATTTGAGCAGGATAGAGGGAGATGGACACCCTACTACCATTGATGATGATTTTAGGGATGAGCACCTTTTAGTGATACATGGAGAGTCGCCATGGTATGCAAATCTAATTAACTATTTAATAGCTAATATTTTTCCTACACAATTCACTAAGACCCAGAAAGATAAATTTAAGAGTGATACTAAATTCTATGTGTGGGATGATCCTTACTTGTGGAAATTTTGTAGTGATCAAATAATTAGAAGATGCATACCAGATCATGAGTTTCATTCAGTTCTTACATTTTGTCATTCATCAGCCTATAGAGGACATTTTGGACTACAAAGAACTGCTAGGAAAGTTTTAGAGTGTGGATTATATTGGCCTACATTGTTTCATGATGCATATCTATTTAATAAAAACTGTGATAGATGTCAGAGAATAGGGAATATAGGAGCTGGGAATGAAATGCCCCAACAAACTATGCTTTTTTGTGAAATTTTTGATGTATGGGGGATAGACTCTATGGGACCTTTTCCTGTATCTTATGGATTTTTGTATATTTTACTTGTTGTTGATTATGTATCTAAATGGGTGGAGGTCATTCCCTCTAGGACTGATGATTCTTGTGTTGTTGTTAGTTTTGTTAGGTCACACATTTTTTGTTGGTTTGAAATTCCAAGAGCTATCATAAGTGATCAAGGTTCACATTTTTGCAATAAGCACATGAAGGCTTTACTTAACAAATATGGGGATGTGCATAAAGTGTCTACTTCCTACCACCCCCAAACTAATGGACAAGCCGAGATATCAAATAGAGAGATCAAAGCAATTTTGGAGAAGGTCGTTGGGCCTAGTAGAAAAGATTGGAGCAAAAGACTTGATGATGCATTATGGGCCTATCGGACGGCATATAAGACACCCATTGGAATGTCTCCCTACCGGCTTGTTTATGGGAAAACTTGTCACTTACCCATGGAGATAGAGCATAGAGCTTATTGGGCGGTGAAAGCTTGCAATTTTGATGCAAATAAAGTGGGAGAAGAAAGGAAGCTACAACTTCAAGAACTTGAGGAGATAAGATTAGAAACATATTGAAACTCAAGGATTTACAAGGAGAAGACAAAGAACTTTCATGATAAGCATATAGTGAAGAAGGAGTTTCAAATTGGTGACAAGGTTCTTTTGTACAAATCAAGGCTCAAATTGATTAAAGGTAAGTTGAGGTCTAGATGGGAAGGTCCATTTCTTGTTACTAATGTTTTTCCTTATGGTGATGTTGAGATTAAGGATGAGGCTAATGATTTTATTTGGAGAGTTAATAGCCACTGGCTCAAGAAATACTTTGAAGTAGTGAATGAGCTAGATGTGGATGGATTGGATATCAATGATGCTATCTACCCAACCTAAAGGGGAGTTTTATCTTTCTTGCACTTCTATTTCATTGTATATATCATTTTTATGTTTTCTAGAAGTAAATCTTTCTTTTAAAGTGAGTTTTTGTTAATAAATGCTTAGGTAGTGTAGAATGAATAAAGAGTCATTGCAGATACCATTTTATCCTTTTTGGAACCTTATTTCTCGCATGATTTGGAATAAATGTATCCCTCTAGATTTTCTCTACATCATTTTAGAGTCCTTTGAAAGTGAATTAAATTTGGTTGTTAAAACTTAGGATTTGAGCCAATGGATGAAAATTCTTGGATACTTGAGTACTACTTAGTTATGGACTCTAGATTGATGACTTGAGATGAATTCTTTTTACCTAGTGAGGATTTGGCCTAATTTTTGTAATACACACATGTGATTGTACTCTAGAACTTGCTTAGGTTCTTTCAAAACTATATTTCTATGATTGGACCACATTTATAGAGGTGAATCACTTTGTTTCCTTTTTCATATCAATTTTTACAATATTGCTTGTTGATCTATTCTATATTCTATTTTCCTTTCTCTATATCTCTGTTCGTAACCATATTCTCCATGGACTTGGTTGCTTTGGATTGTTTCTTGATGTTACTTTGCCCGAGACGGTCAAAAAGCTAAGTGTGGGGGAGGTGGCTAGTGTTTTGAAGTGTTTTGGTAAGAAATAATGCATCTTGGAAGCTTATTTCTAGTTGAAAGATAGTTGGCAATATGTTTTGATGGATCTTAATGAATGAAAAAAGTATCAAGGATGCAATTCAAAAAGAAAGAAAAAAATCGATAGATGAGAAGTGTGCCAATTGAAGGAGTTGTGTGCCAAGTTTGGGTTGCAAGAGTTGATAATAAAAAATCCAAGTGGAGCACATAATCTCTTTTTATTATTTGATGATTCAAAGTTATAATTGCAGTTTGGAGATTTGTCATCATAGCCAACTTAAAGCTCAAGATGAAATCTATGAGTTTTCAAACCGTAAGCTGAAATCTGTCAGTTGGATGAAGTTTTGGACTGTAATCTATTGTTTCCCACTTGAAGCTCTGTGGCAGTGGTCTGAAGGAAATTCTGAAGAAGAGTTGGAGAATGTACAAAGAGATGGTTTAAAGGAAGAAAACTTGAGAAGATGGCCTTAAACGAAAAATGAAGATCTTGTTCATTCATTTGATATACTTGTTCAAGTTATGGATTGTGAAGTTGCTGAGCACAAATCGGAGCAGAACTAAGCTAAGACAAATTGCTGGAAATGGGAAGCTCAGCTAGTCATTGAAAGGAATTGAAGAAAGAAAAGAAAAAAAAACTTAGCTGCAGAAAAAAAAATAGAACAGCAGAAAAAAAAGAAAGAAGGAAAAAAAACATGAAGTGTCAGGAGATGGGTTAGATTTCTGAATTTGAAGATGTGAACAAGGAGCTAGTTGGATTTAAGATGTAGTATTGATTGAAAAGAAGTGATCTCGGCAGAAACAGTTTCAAGATTTGCTCAGTTCAGTTTCTGTTCGCGCCTTGATCGGTCTCTAGACCGATCAGGGAGGTGTCTCATCAGTCACTCAGACTGATCAGAAGGAGCTCAGTCCAATCAGAGGCAGTCCAGACCGATCAGGAAGAGACTAATCGGTCTCTTGACCGATCAGTAGAGGTTGAATCACTGAATTGAGTAATTTCAGAGCCACTGTCTGTTCCCTACTCAATTTTAAGCTCTGATTTCACTAGAGGATACCATCAAAGGGGCAAAGTATATTAGGTTACGTTCTTGAGTATCCAAGTCTTCCGTTTCCTTTACTTTTCCATCTACTAAACTTCTATTTCATTTTATCATTCCATATTTCCTAAACTTGTTCAATTAATCCTTTGTAGGTGTGGATCCAACTCAAGAATGATGGTGGAGTGTAGAGCATAAGCAAGCTTATGGTAGTGCAAGAACCATGATTGTGTTTGAGTGAGCTCCATTTTCATCAAAAATGTAGAACTTAGGAAGAGAGCCACTAAAATTTTCCTTGAGAGACTTTGTGAGTTTAATTCATCTCAATTAGTCATGAAGGATGAAGTATACTTTGTAGATGACTAAGGTCAAGATACTAGTCCATTGAGTTTAGATTTTTGAGAATTGACAACCCTAGATAATTTCCTTTCAATTGCTTCTAATTATGATTGAGAATGATCTAGGGGGTACATTATTAGTTTAGTTGTGCGAGACGCTCAAGAGCAAGTGTAGGGAAGTTGATAATTACCATTTTGTTGATCAATTTAGGCTCTCAAATCCATGTTTTGATCCCTTTTTTATATGCTTAAGTTTGCACTTACATTGGGTTCCATGAGTTATTGCTATTTTAACTTTGGATGCTAATCTTTGTATATTTGAGATATTTTGACATTAAATATGAATCTAATTTTGTAGGCTTCGAATGATCATGGACCCAGATCAGATTTGATCAAACTTGGGTTCAGACTTGGCTTCGATCAAGGGGATCAAGAGATGGATAACTATGGGCCGTCCAATCAAGAAACGGAGAGATCTGAGCCATCTGTTAACTTCTGATCAATCCGAGCTCAAGATAGATTTAATCATGACCACAGATCAAGATCTGAAGTTTTGGACCAAATCAGAAGTCATCTGACCGTTGGATTAAGCTTAAGAGGAGTCTAAACCATCCATTCAAAAGGCAGGGAGATCTGAGCCATCTGTTGCAGATCTGGAAGATCCAAGCTACTGAGAGGTAGATCCTGACCATTGATGGAGATCTGGAAAATTGATTCTGATCCGAGTTAATCTGACCATTGGATGAGACGAGGATGATCACAGCCGTTCAAATTCAAATGGGACAGTTAAATCAAAAATTTCTCCGCCCAGCTCAGTGTCGCGAATTCTGTAGCTGTTCATCCTGTTCTTCGATTTCTTTGTGTTTCTTCTCAGTTTCTTGCGCGACCACTTTAGATCCAATTCTTTTCAAGATTTCAGATCACAGAGGAAAATTTCTACCGAAGTTTGCAGCCAATCTCGTAGCTGAAGTGGGCTAGGGTGAGGGTTTCGCCCGGGGCTCTACTTTTTCTGATCTATTCCCGTCGATCGCTGATCTTCATCAACTGGAGCTTCCGGAGCATTCAGAGGGGTTCTCTGAAGGGTTCTGAGAGTTCCTAAGCCAATTTCTCCATTCAGTTCATCAAGAGAGAAGAGATCGGAAGGAGATTTTAGCTACGCATCAAGTCAACGCAAATCGATCTCGGGAGTCAATTTCTCTGCTGATTTGCCAAGCTAGTGGGTTTCTAGCTGGCTCTTGTGTGACGGCAAGACGGAATTCTTGGTGAAGGCTTTGATCTGTAGTTTAGATTGTGTTTCTAAATTCATTTCTGTAGTTTTTTTTCACTCTGTATTAGTTTGCATCCGGTTCTTGATCGGTCTGTTTGACCGATCAAGACATCATCTGATCGGTCTGTTGACCGATCAGGCAATTTTCAGCTACAATTCAACCTTGTTTTCTATATTCAGTCTTAATTTTTGAATTTAATTTGATTTCTACTTTTTAGTTATAGATTTTGTGATTTCCTGCAGTTGACATAAGTTTTTGAATTGCAATTCTATAATTTTGTATTGAATTGCTTAGTTTCCAAATAGGTTAAGTTTAGTTGTCACAATTTTCTAGATTGTTAAGTCTATTCTATTTCAAACTGTTATTTCATTCATATTTGCAAAACAAACTCCCATTGTAACGACCCGGAAAATTTTCTTAATATTTTCTTTAAAATATTAAGCATGTCTAGATATTTTTCCGAATGATCTAGAAATATTAGTACGAACCTTAGCCTAGAAACCCATGGTTTTCTCATTTAAATTGAGAAACTAAGTACTAATGGGCCTTATATGGGCTTTCTAGTACCATGATTATTGGCGGATTTTAGGTAGAATTTAATATAAAAATAAATGGATTTTAATGAGAAATATTAACATAATTATGGGGGAATTTTTAAGGAATTTTTGAAATAATAGAAAATAAAATAAAAATAAAAATAGAAAATTAATGCATGCACCAAGGATTGAACCTTGGACCTCTAGTACAACCATGCATGCTCTAAGCAATTCACCTAGCAAGGGAGTGCTATGAGGGAATGAAGTGGATTTTTGTTAAGGCTTGGGAAGAAGGAGGAGCCATCAAGGGAAGAGACACCATGACTCTTCACTTACCCCCCTTAATGTGGATTAAAAGCATAAGAGGGGAAGTTACCTTTCTCTTCTCTCATTCCATCAATTCATTTTCTTCTCTTCTTCTTCTTCCTCCCCTCCTAGCCGAAACCCCCAAGCCCCATTTCCCTTGGAAAAATTCCACAAGGAGACTCCCTTTTGAAGATCTAGGTTCTCTTCCAAGGCTACAAGGGCAAGGAGGGTTCAAGTGTCAAAGAGATTTCCAATTTCCTTCTCTTTTAAGGTCTAAAAACCAAAGATAACTCAAGGTAAGACCCTTCTCACCTGTGGTATGATTGTTCTTGATGCTTAACAAGATTTAGATGTTTGTTTAAGATTTAAGTTGGAAAAAAAAACCATGAAGTGGAGCCTAGGGTTTTGGCCAAGGCTATTGCTTGGGCTTAGGGATGATGTAAATTTTCTTTTGTGCTCCTAAATGATTCATGATGTTATGTAAGGCATAGATTATGATCTAGGGAAATTTTTGGTGCCCTAAAACCCATCTAGGGTTTCGGCCACATCAAGGAAAGAGGGCTAGGGTAAACTCCAATCTTTCCAAGCATGATTAATATGTTTCCTATGGTATATTATGAGTAATAATGGTAATTATATGAATTTTTTCCTATGGGCTTGTCACCCTCCTAGGGTTTCGGCCAACCCATGTTTAGGCCTAGGACTTAAGGTTAAGTCCAATCAAGGGTTCAAATGATTTTTCCATGGCATGATATGTGAGGTATGGGATGTTAATTATAACCTAAGCAAAATTTTCCATGGACCCATGGCCCCTTAGGGTTTCGGCCAAGACCCAAACCTAGGGTTTGGTTTGGGTTAAGATCTCAAGAATGCATGTTTATAAGTTACCATGATGATAGTAGGTAGTTAAGCATGAGGTAAGGACCTTTATGTACAAAAATCTTTGTTGAGGTGTTATATCACATGATTATGTATGTTAGATTTTATGTTATGCTTCACCCATGAATATTTAGATCATATACCATGAATATATGTAATTGAGGTAGGAATATGTTATGATAATTAGAATGATGCATGTATGTTGATAAATGATTATAATAGATTTATGGTTTATGAAGGTATATGCATGTTTTAGAATGAATGTCATGAACCCTAGTAGTATACGCCCTATTTATATGTGGCTTATCATCCATGCTTTATGATGAATACTAGGATTATGTATGATAGATGAAATGTATCATGTCTGAAGTGCATGTTTATGTATATATCAAGATCATGCAAGCTTTATGAACCAAGGTAATGTTTATGACTAGAAACATGATTATGCATGTATGTCATATTTTATGAATAAAGAATGATACGTATGAATGAAGATGATGGTTATGCCTTAAGTATGAATGATAAGTATGAATGATGAAGGCATAACGATGATATGAAATAAGTATGAATGATAAGTATGAATGACAAGTATGAATGATGAAGCATGCATAGTTATTTTATTTTATGAATGAGGCTTGTATCGGACCAAAGTAACGGTCCAAGGGATGGGCACCTTAAGAACACCCCGGTTTTGGACTACCGAAGCTGTCCACGGTTCTGGCACTATCGAAGTTGTGCAACAGGGATGGGCACCTTAAGAATGCCCTGGTTCTGGGACTACCGACTATGCTGTCCTTACCCTAGTAGGTCGAGGCTAGCTACCTCGTATTTACTTAGGGATGCGCGCTTATGATGTATGTATGTGGTACAAGCCGGGGACCCCAATGATGTTATGTTTATGCTAAGCATTTAAAAGTATGATTTTAAAACTAAGCATCCTTATGTAGTAAATGCATTTGACTCATGCATACATCCATGTTATGCATCGCGCCAGGGTAAGTATGTTTTATACTTATGCTTATGCTTATATCTCATGCTATGATAAGTATGTTTCATGTTCATGTATGCCAAGAATTATGCCATGTATAAGTATGTCTCATGTTCATGTATGTTAAGATTTATGTCATGCTAAGTATGTTGTAGATCTATGGTTATGTTAGGAATCATGCTATGTAGTTGTTCATATACTTATGACTTATGCCATGACTATGCTTATATTTATGTTCAAAGTTATGTTATGTCAGATACTTGATATGTTTATGTTTAAGTGACGTATGGTTTTAGTGAGTAGGAAAGGGTCTTACTAAGCCTGTGTACTTATAGTCTTATTTTCCTCGTACCGCAGATCAAGCAAGAGGTTACTAAGAGAAGCAACAGGAGAGGCAAAAAGCAAGTGTGTGTGTGGCGGTGACTTGGCAAAGAATCCTTTTAGTTACACATGTTGCGTGTCTTGGGTTTTGGAAATGCCTCTTTAGACTCTATTCTATGTTCATAATGGTCATGCCTAATGAATGACTTAAGACTCATGATGCTATGTTACGGATAGGTACTTGCTACTTATGGTAATGATGAATAAGTTATGGAATGGTTAGGTTATGATGATATGCATGTCGTTAATATGCTAAGTCCAAAGACAAGTTATGCATGTATCGATGTTCCATGTATTAGTTGTATGGTTGAAAGCATGTGTAGAAAAAAAAGTTATTCTGCTACATTAGGATGTTCTATATGTACATATATGTCTAGCGTAACGACGCCTTTCTCGCCACACCACAAGGTGAGGGAAAAAGGCGGGCGTTACACCCATTTCAATCTGAAAACCCAAAACAACATAAACGACACATTCAAGCTTGAGTTAAACATCCTGAGCTAGTCCTTGAAAAAAAACGACTTGAGACCCCTCTACTACATTTAGATTTGTGAGCTAAGTGTTTTCAACTTATAAATATCTAAATTTGAGGCTCATCATGATACTTGATTGTGGGCCCCATCATGCAACACCACTCGAGATTTACTAATCATTTTTTCTATACTGTGTAGGACCGGTGCCGTTGATAGGGGGTGAATATCGACTCAGAAATCTTCGCGGTAAATCATAAACTTTTCGTTCTAAACAGAGTGTTAGTAGCAGCAGAAAAATAATAGAAATAATGAACAGAATAAACGACACAGATTGCACGCGGGATTTTTTACTTAGTTCCCGACCCCCCAGGGTCAGTACATCCGAGGTCTATGCACGGGAATGCCCATCCACTATTGGTCTCCTTTTCGGACTTTCCGGAGGCGGAGAAACCCATCTTACAATGTAATAATTACAATCAAAAGTATATGAAATTGAGTGCAGAATAATAAAAGCAAACCAAAACAATTAAGGTCGAAGAATCGGCCGATCTGGACCTTCGAAGTGCCGCGCACTTCCTCCTGGAGCCTCTCGATCGTATAGCCTCGTCTTTAGTGCTTTATTGTCAGTCAGAATGCTCAGAATGGATCTTGGAAGTTGTGTCTGAAGCTGAGTGTTCGAAGCCCCTTTTATAGGCTTCATTCGGGCGCCTGTGTTGATGGGGGCGCCTACACCTGGCCTCTCCTACGCAATCTGTTATCCACAGGCTCGGTCAGCGCTTATCCATCTCACAGGGGCGCCTGAGCTAATGGGGGCGCCCGAATGGTCCCGGACGCCTGAATGAAGGCTTATCTCAGCTTCGAACTCGCAGCAGCAAATACAACATTCAACATGGGTGCCTGTATCATCCCGGGAACCTGATGTTGGATCGAGAAAACACGATAGAGGGGGGGGGGTGAATATCGTGAAAGCGTTTCGGATTTGAAAAGAGAATACGCAACGGAAATTTAAATAAACACAGCACAAGAACTCAAGCACTTTTAGTTGGTTCGGAGTCGCGGTCGGCTCCTACTCCAAGGCCCACGGTCCTTGACCGTTTACTGCGGGCAATTCTATATGTGCGCAAATGTTTACAAAAAATGTTACAGTTGTAGTGCAGTAAATAAAATTAAACTCTTCGTTACTAGCGCCCGGTGTGGATCGTGCTTTGGAGCAGAGGGTCATCGTCGCCACTTGAATCTCGAGATTGGAGGTTTTCGGAGCAGAGCGCTTGAGTCGAAGAGCGTAGAGGCGTTAGAAAAGTTGATTCTGAAGCCTTAGGGGTCGAGCCCCTTTTATAGCACTCCTGGGGGCGCCCGGGACGCTAGGGGCGCCTGACACGTGCCTTTGGATCCGAGAACTCTCATCCGAAGCTCAGTCAACACTTATCCCTCCAGAATCGGGCTCGGAGCTGACGGGGGCGCCCGGGACACTAGGGGCGCCCTGGTTGACTTGGTATGCTGGCTTCTCGGCTGAATTCAATTCGATTGCTTAATTGGCTTGGACTCAGGGCGCCCGAGGCATCCGGGGCACCCGGGACCATGAGGGCACCCGGGATCTTGAGGGCGCCTGGCCTAGTGTGCTTCCGAAGCGATTCTTGCTCAACTGCTTGTTTGGCTTTAACCTTGGGCGCCCGGGACCTCCCGGGCGCCTAGTCCAGCTGCTGCCCCTCTCCTTTGGGGCATTATGAGCTGTAGAAACACGTTCCTTTGGTCCCTGCATCCAAGGTTAGTTCCACAACAAACAAGGCAAGAAATGTTAGGTTTATACAGCCTTAGCTGTCTTGGTTCTGACTTCGGGTCTCCCAAATGGAACTCTAGGTCGAGCCGACGCCTACTATTCCCTCGACAGGGAACGCGTCGTCACCTACTCCTCTCAGGAGATTGTACCTTTTGCCAACCGGCTCCTCCGATTGGACTTTTGCCCGATGCACCTGACCAGGTCTTCGTGCCCACCTTCCGAGTAGGTCTTCGGTGCCCAGCTCCATGACAGGGCTTCGTGCCCAATCCTCGACCAGGACTTCGTGCCCTCCTTCCGAGCAGGTCTTCGGTGCCCAGCTCCTTTCCAGGGCTTCGTGCCCAGTCCTCGACCAGGACTTTGTGCCTAGTGTACCTAGGGCTTCTTTCCTGTACACTTAGTGAACATGTTAGACCAACATAATATCTTAACTTTTGAACCCTTTGTCATTATCAAAACCCAGGTTCGACTTAGGTGCTGTCTGCACCAATAATCTCCCCCGTTTTGATTTATGCCAACCCGGTTCAAAAAGTTAAGTTTAACCAAATAGTAGGTAACATGTCAACATAGTTTCCTCCCCCTGGAAGGAATCTCCCCCTAGATTTTTCAACAATTTGCGGGGTTTGAAAAAGTTTCTAAGTCTAAAAAGGGAATTTATTTTTCAACACATAGAATCTTTTCCAAAAAAATTGTATGTTAGAAAACATTTTCCAAAAGAGATTTTTTAGGTTGGAAAAAATTTGTACTTAGATATTTTATACTTAGAAAATTTTCAAGCCAAAACTTAGTTTTCACACTTTAGAAAATTTTCTAAACTTCTTCTAAAGTTTTTAATACTTAGAAAAACTAAAATTTCTTTAGCACTTTTAGAAAGTTTTCAAGAAGATTTTGAAATTAAACTTAGAAATTTTTCTATTAGTGAAATTTAAGATTAGTACTTAGGGAACTTTTGAATATAGCTTAAGTAATTTTGAAAATTGACTTAAGTCAAGTACTTAGAAATAATTTTGAAAAGCAACTTAAGTCAAGTACTTAGAAGCAGTTTTGAAAAATAGCCTAAGTCAAGTACTTAGAAGCAATTTTGAAAACAACTTTTTGAAATAAGGTTTTGAATTTTTAAAAAATTTTTAAACCTTTTCTCCTTTCCAATCTCTCCCCCTGTGCCATATATCAAAAAACAATATAGCAAAACAATATAGTAAAAAAAACTACAAAAGAATATAGAAAAAGAAGTAATGTGCTGTACTGAACCAATTCAAGGTATAAACTGGACCAAATCATTTTGAATTATCTCTTTCGGGTCCTGTCGAACCTAATTAGCTACTTACTAACTGTTATAAACAGTAGCTTTCGCTAGGGTTAGTCAAGTTAAGTGTTCTGTTCAAGTTAGATTTTCTAAGCTAGATACGTAACTTGATTACTGTTTATTGGTATTTAGTGCCTCAATTACTGCAGATGCACAGACTTAAGCATCTTAAATCAAGGCAAAGACCTAAGCATCTCAACCCATTCTAGGTTATCAATCAAAAGTACTCTAAGGTGCTTGTGAGATGCTGGCTTCTAGATCTATGGGTGCATGCAGTTCTAGGGTTTGGGCCTAAGCTAAGTCCATTTGTGAAAAAGCCGTAGTTTTGAAGGGGGTAATTTAAAAAAAAACTAAGTCAAAAAATTAGTTTTTAAAAATACAAAAAAAACTTCAAATTAAGTAGAAACTGATAAGTAATAAAACAGTTTTATCAAAACAGAAGTAGAGTAAGCCTATTCTACAAAGTATAACCCTAACTGCCTTCTTAGTGAGCTGAACTTAGACTCAGGTAGGGGTTTGGTGAATATGTCAGCTAAGTTGGATTTAGAGTCTACATGTATAAGGACTATTTCACCCCTGGCAACATGATCTCTTACGAAATGGTGTTTAACTTCTATGTGTTTAGTCCTCGAATGTTGGATTGGATTCTTAGTTAGATTAATGGAGCTTATATTATCAATGTAAACTTGAGTTTGGGTGTAGTTAAGCTGAAAGTCTTTGAGAGTGTGCATCATCCATAAGAGTTGTGCTACACACTCTCCTAGAGCAACATACTCAGCTTTAGTTGTCGATAGAGCTACACAGTGTTGCTTTCTGCTGCACCAACTTACTAGACTATTTCCTAACAGTTGGCAGCTTCCACTTGTACTCTTTCTATCTAGTTTACAACAAGCGTAGTCAGAATCCGAGTATCCTGACAAGTCAAAGGTTGATGTCCTAGGATACCAAATCCCTACATTTAGGGTGCCCTTAACGTATCTTAGTATTCTTTTTAGAGCTGCTAACTGCGTTTCCTTAGCACAGGTTTTGTATCTAGCACACATTCCTACAGCAAAAAGGATATCAAGTCTGTTGGCTGTGAGGTACAGTAGACATCCAATCATACATCTATAAAGTTTAAGGTCTACTGGTGTACCATCAGGGTCACTATCTATTTTTACATTTGTGGCCATGGGGGTACTTATGCTTTTGGAGTTGTCCATTTTGAATTTCTTTATTAACTCCTTAGCATATTTGGATTGATGGACATAGTTTCCATCCCTAGTTTGCTTAATTTGTAACCCTAGAAAGAAATTGAGCTCACCAACTAAGCTCATTTCAAATTCATTTTCCATTATTTTAACAAATTCTTTTAGGAAATTTGAGTTGGTGGATCCAAAAATTATATCATCGACGTAGATTTGGGCAATAAAGATTTCTTTTCCTAAGGTCTTAATAAATAGGGTTGAGTCAATTTGTCCCTGTTTAAATTCTTTAGAAATTAAGTAGGTTGATAAGCGTTCATACCATGCCCTAGGTGCTTGTTTTAGTCCATAAAGTGCTTTAATGAGTTTATAAACATGGTCAGGTCTTTCTAAGTCTTCAAAACCGGGGGGTTGTCCTACATAGACTTCTTCCTTAATAAATCCATTTAGAAAGGCTGACTTTACATCCATTTGGTAGAGTTTAAATCCTTTATGGGATGCAAAGGCTAACAATATCCTAATGGACTCAAGTCTAGCTACTGGGGCATAGGTTTCGTCATAATCTAACCCTTCTACTTGACTGAACCCTTTGGCTACTAAGCGGGCTTTATTTCTCACTATTTCTCCTTGATCATTTAGCTTATTCCTAAAAAACCCACTTAGTATCAATAATGGATTTGCCCTAAGATTTAGGTACTAGTTCCCAGACTTGGTCCCTCTCAAACTGGGCTAACTCTTCCTGCATAGCTATGATCCAATCAGGATCAGGTAAGGCTTCCTCTATAGTCTTAGGTTCAATTTTTGAAATCAGTGCAATCTGACTAAGGTTTCTATAGGAAGACCTAGTTCTGACTCCTAAAGTTGGATCACCCACAATTTGATCAGTTGGGTGACTGAGTCTGGGTTTCTTAGTTTTTCTAGAACTTGGTTCAGCCTCAGGTGTGGCTGGTCGGTTTGGTTCAGTATGTGGTTCAACTACTTGGGTTGGTTCAATTATTGGTTCAATTGACTCAATAGTTGGTTCAATAGTTGGTTCATTTAGGGGTTCGATTAAAGGTTCAACAGTTTGTTCATTGTCTTCTTAATCAGTATTTGATGAATTTCTATCTGGATTATCAGATTTTGAGTTAATTTCTTCATCAAATATTAGATTCGTTGTTTCTTCAATTTTCTTAGTTTGTTTGTTGTAAACCCTATAGGCTCTAATTGTTGTTGAATATCCTAAGAAGATGCCTGGGGTTGACTTAGACTGGAATTTACCTAGATAGTCCTTGGTGTTTAGGATATGGACTTTGCACCCAAAGACCCTTAGGTAATGTAGGTTTGGAAGTCTATGATAGTATAATTCATAAGGTGTCTTATTGTGTCGTTTGTTAATTAGGACCCTATTTTGGATGTAGCAAGCCGTACTAATTGCTTCTGCCCAAAATTGGTTAGCTAGGTTGAATTCATTGAGCATAGCCCTAGCGGCTTCCTGTAGGGTTCTATTTCTCCGTTCGACTATCCCATTTTGTTGGGGGGTTCTAGGATAGGAAAATTCATGTATATACCTGTTTACCTTACAAAACTCGTCGAATCATTGATTTTCAAACTCTCCCCCGTGGTCACTCCTAAGTCTTTTGATTTTGGTATCGTTTTGATTTTCAATTAACTTACAAAAATCACTAAATAGGTTAAGGGTTTCATCTTTGGTCTTTAGAAACCTAACCCAGGTAAACCTAGAGTAATCATCAATAATTACTATGCAGTACCGGTTTCCGCTTAGTGACTTGGCTCCATGTGAATCAAATAGGTCAAGGTGTAGGAGCTCGAGTGTGGTTTGAGTTAGATCTGATTGAATTAGTTTATGATTAGACCTGGTTTGTTTTCCTTGGTTGCATGATTCACATATTAAGTTTTCATGGTTCTTGATTTTTGGTATACCTTTAATTAGGCCAAGTTGGGTGATTTTTGAAATTAATCTCAGATTAGTGTGACCTAATCTCCTATGCCAGAGGTTTGATTCTTCTAACTGAGTTAACATGCATTTAGGTATTAAGGGTAGGTTTATAGTGTAAACATTATTTTTCCTAGAGCCCTTAAGCATGATTTCTGAGTCTTGTAAGTTTCTAATCAGGTAGTTAGAGTTGGTGAAGGTAACTACATAGCCAATATCACATAATTGACTTATGCTAAGTAGGTTAAATTTAAAATCTTCAACTAAAAGCACCTTTTTAATAATAAAGTCAGATTTGAGTTCAATGTTACCTGACCCAATCACCTTGAGTGTAGCATTGTTGCCAAATGCTACTGAGCCTAGGTTCTTGAACTTGATTTTGGTGAATTTCAATTTATCCCCAGTCATGTGTCTGGAGCACCCGCTATCCAACATCCATTGGTCCAAATCTTTATGTTCCTACACATAAAGAGTTTTGTTGATTTGGATCCAATTAGAATTAAGGATAGCCTAAATTGATTTTCACAGCCTAGTCTGCCTCACCCAATCTTGAGTTATCAATCATGTTAGCCTTATGAGTTTTTGTAAGACAGGTTTTAGTAGACAGAATTATTTTTGAAAGATCATGATTTATTTTGAAAAAGTTAAATTAATTTTGAAAACAATTGTTTTTGAATTTATTTTGAAAAAGAGTGTTTGAATCTACGAATAACTGAAAATTTGTGATAGATTCGAATTTGACAAAGAATAATTTGAATTTGAATTTCAAAAATTGGCTTCCAGGTCTTGTCGAGGCACTAGGCCTTCTTTGGCTGTAGCCTTATTGGATCATCAACCCTTTCCTTGACAAAGCCTTTTAATGAAATTTCATTTTCAAAGTTACTTTTTGAAAAATTCTGGTCTAACTAGTTTGGGTCTTGGATCGGTAGCTTCGGCTAGTTCCACCAGTCTAAAGAGACCAAGTAGTGTATACTTGACCTTATTAGAAAAGGTTTCCCTAACATACTATCATCTCACCGCCACTCAATACTAAGTCGTTCAAATTTTGGTTAATTGGTTTAGTCCTTAATCTAACCATTCCTAAATCTAAACATGGTAAATTACAGAAAATAAATAGACAAGTGATAACCCAATTTAATTGTGTTACGGTTTCAAATACAATCAAAGTATCGAACTCCTCTAAACTAATGTAGTATAGAGTAACTCGAGTCGTCTCTCTCAAGGAATGTAACGATAGGTTAATAAATCTTAGGATCTGATGTTATTGCTTTTGGATTTTTGGATCTTAAACTGGGGGTTTGTATTTGAAAACTAAGACTACGAAATGAAACAGCAAAGCAAGTATGAAATCTAATCCTAATTAAAGAAAGACAATGCGAATAAAGGAGATCTAATCTAACCTAACTACAATTGTAGAAAAGAAAAGGACAACTTAAAATAAAGCATCAACGAAACTAAACATGGAGCAAAATCTACAGCATGAAAGAAATCTAATCTGACCTAACCTATTGCATTCAAATTATGTGCAAAAACGTAAGGAAAACATGAAGCATTCAATAAACAAAGAAGTGCAAGAATCTAACGAACTCAAATGCAACAATTCAAGTAACGTGAATGAATTGGGAATTCCATCAAACACTTAATGAGCATCAACCAAAATGACCCAAGTACATGCAAATTGAAACATGAGGAGATCCATCAATTACAAGCATTCAACAATCAATCACAAACATTCATCCATTAATCACCAACATTCAACTAACTACACAATTAACACCCAAATGAAGAAGCTGCTGTGAATGAAGTGAAGAGGTGGCTGCCGGATGCTGAAGAAGAGGCTGCCGGATGCTGTTGAAAGCTGCTGCTGTGAAGAAGACAAAGAAACATGAGAAGGTGAGGAGCTAGGGTTTGTGGATGAAGAAAAGAGGAAGAAGAAGAAAGAAGATGGAGTCGGGGTGTCACGGTTAGGGTTCCTCCTTGTGTTCGGGCGAGAGGGATGGAGAAGGAGGTAGAAGAAGAGGAGAGGAAGAAGATGGAGGTGGATGGAAGAGATCCGGCCGGCGGCTGTGTGGAGGTTGACCGCCGGCGGTTAGGGTGGAGAGGTGAAGTGGAAGTCCCGTCTGGGAGATGAGATGATGGTCGAGGAGCAGATTCTCCCCTCGCGTGTGAAGCTGCTGCCCTTTTTGCGCGTGGGTTCAGCCCAGCACTTGAGTTCGGCCCGTGGAGAGATCAAGTCCAGTCCAAGCCTTTCAACCCAGCCAGCTCTTGGTTCAGCCAAGCTAGCTCTTGGTTCAGCCAAGCTCACTTAACCCAGCCCAGGTTCAAGGTCCAATCTTTAATCCCCTACAAAAATCATGAAATAATGCCACAATTTAGAGGGAATTATAATAAGCTCCAAAAATATATCCCAATCATAAAATATGGTATAAACATGGTTTAAGCGTACGAGAGGATAAAAAATACTAAATAAATGAGCAAATAAAATGACATAAAATGTTAGTTATCACACCCCCACACTAAATTCTTGCACGTCTCGAGCAAGTCAACAAAACTAAAAGAAAATAAAATATCTTCCAAACATTACATCCCCTATCAATACTTGAAAATAATAAAAGAAGGGTACTTAGGATCATCAAGTCTCAAGAATCAATATATTTATGGTTCCAAATCTCACATAAGTCAAAAGGCATGGTAATTTCATCAACTTGAATATACTAAGCATGACAACAACCTCACAAGATAGATATATGCACTGATGCTCACAAAAATAACAGATATGAAAGTGGAGTTCTCTCAGAGCATTCATGACATTGCACTACCATATGCTTGCTTATTTTCTACTTCTCCACTACTATAACATAAGTACACAAATCAAGAGGACTTTTCAAGGACTAATGATGAAACCATGTGCTAACAAGAGAACAAAAAAGTAGATAACAAAGAAGATCAAAGAGAATATGAGAGCATTGGAGTAATCAACATGACGTATACAATCAAATAACATGCCAAAATAAAAACTCACCCAAACATCCAACACTCAAAATTCTCCTTGCACATTCTCAATGCAATACACAACAACCCCTTACAATATCTCTCAAAATGCATGTATGTATCAACAACTTAACTCTTGAATTTCTCTCAACAATAATATCAAAAGAGTACACATCAAGAGAAAATATTCTTTCTTGTTCATCACTAACAAAATCCTGAATGCTTGAGAAATTTTTTTTCACTTTTTTTTTCACTTTTTTTTTCATTTCTCATCCTTACTTCTTTCTTCTTTTTTTAAATTTTTTTTTCTATTTTTTCCTTTTTTTTTCTTCTCTTTTTTTTCACTTTGAGTACATACAGAATTTTTTTTTCACAAGCATTCGTCCATACACACTTGTCTTCCCCCCACACTTAAAACCTGCCTCAGACAATGTGACAAAGCATGATAACATCTATGACTCAGAATAATAGAGGCTAATAATAAATAAATAAAAATGTAACTCATCATGCAATCACCCCATGCTCTCATGCTCAAGGGAAGAATAAACTAATAAAGATATGACAGTGAAAATATAATGGCAATGAGAAGATCTGACAAAGGAAAGACAGTGAAATATGGAAGCAATAGGTGAAATGCTCACTAGTAACAATAGCAAAGTAGAGGGAAAACTAAGAGATCAACAAGAAAGTTTGCCTCCATCATATTCATGTAAGCTTATGCTAATGTAATTTCAAAAAGAATCAAAGCAAGTTCTAGAGTGTCAAATATCACAAATGCTATCACACATAAGAGGATTAAGGATAGGCATGGCAATATCCTCACTAGGTGAACAATAAAATGTCATGCTTAATCTAACAAGATAGAGTCAATCACCAAAACAAATGACTAAATGTAATCAATGTCCCCAAGCATACCAAGGAAACCAAAACTCAATAGTCAGACTTAACTATCTTTTATGATTCTCAAAGCATAATAAAAGAACATGTAGGGAGATACACTGAAAATCAAGCAAGGTTTATTCCAAACCAAACAAAATGCAGAATGAGGAAACAAATTATGACTGCAAAGTATGAAAGCAAACAAACATGCAAGTATAAACATAAAGAAAAATAAGAAAAGGAAAGAAAAGGAACAAACTCCCCTTTATTCCTGGCGGTTGGAGTCGGTTCAGGAGTAGCATCCATCCCGGTAGTGGTGGGGTTTGGGTGGTCGAGAGAGCATTCCACACATGATCACTGTCATAATGCACTGCTCCCCCACACTTCAACTTTACATAAGAATGTTCCAATGGCCAGAGACGATTTAGGTATAATATCCAATTTAGAGGTGGAGTGTTATGAGTTAAAGTGAGATCTACTCCTCCCTCTTGATGCTTGTTGGAAGTCCTTCCGGGAGGTTGGAGTCTGTTTAGATGGAGCACCCACTCCATAATCCTACGAGACCCTGCAAAACCATGAATAGAAAATACTTCCCGCACACATGCAGGGTAAGAAAGGAATGAAAGACAAACAACCTCTACACAAAATGAATCAAGATATGCATCACATCCAATGAAATCAATTTTGGGTACCTCTATGTGTTTTTCACAATTAATATCTACATAAGATGTGTCGAAAGATTTATCACAACAAATAAAATCAATAATAGGTACCTCAATGAATTTTTCACACTCCAGCTCTATATAAGATGCATCAAGACATGCATCACAGCCAATAAATGTATCAAAAATTTCACCACAGCCAACAAAGTCAACACTGGGTACATCCATGAATTTTTCACAACAATTAGGAGAAACACTTACCGGGTCTTGCTGAGAAATACCTGGAGGTTCTACAAGATTAGATGTATTCATAGCCTCCTCCTGGTCAGGTAAAAGCTCCTCCTCAGTCTCAGGTTCTAGTGGACATTCAGCTAAGAGAAGTGATTCTTGGGTTCTTGCTCCCACCATGCAAGTCCCTACACTTTCAGATTTATCCTCTGAATCTTCTAATGTATCAAACCATGTTGGTGGTCCCTGGGGCTCAGTGCAATCCCCTACACCTGCAGAATCATCTGCAACGCATGCTTCATTAACAATATCTGCAACAACCATATTAGAAAAATTAGGACCAATATCAACTATGTCATCACAAAATAAAAGACTAGAAGGATCACAAAATAAAAAACTAGAAGGGTCCTGTAGAGCTTCAGAATCAAATTCAAGGCTGTCACAAGCTTTACTATCCATCTCCTCCAATGCCTCTATAGATAATGACTGCCCAGTAGGTATGGGTGGTCCATGGGGCTTAGTGCAATCCCCTACACTCTCAAACCTATCCTTTGAAGGCATCTCAATCAGCATAGATGATCCCTGTGGCTTAGTGCGATCCCCTACACCTATAGAATCATCTACAACAAAAAATGAGTCAGATACAGTCTTCAAATCTTCAGCCTCCCCTGTAGCTAACACCTCCTCTTGGTCATCCGAACTAGAATATCCTCTCTGAGCATCGATCCTAGTCCCTGCAATCTGCATCTGACTAATGGTGGAGGATATCTGTCCAATTGGTTGCTCTATGTTCTGACTGGAGGCATCAGTCCTACTCTGAAACTGTCCATAGTCTTCCTGATGCTACTGAAATGGAGCACTAAGCTGAGCGCTAAGCTGCTGAAAATCCCCCTCTTGTTGCTGAATCTGAACGCTAATCTGAGTGCTCAACTGCTGAAAACTTTTCTCATGTTGTTGAAGAATTTGAGTGAAAAAGGGCTCCAAAGTGAGTGGAAGCTCCGGTTCTTGTTGTTGAACCGGATGTGACCATGAAGCCATAGGATCATCCTGGAATGTCTGTAGGTTCTGATATGCTGGATATGACTCAGTAAATTGACTTTGTGTATCCTCATACCTGAAATATGAATTATCCCCCCAATTAGAATCATAGGAATTAGAAAATGAGTTATACCTATCTGACTATTGAGGTTGTTGAAAATCAGTTTGACAACTTGGTGGAGGTTGCTGAAGAATGTGACTCTGGAATTGCTGATCTGCTTGCTGAAAGTGTTGGCTGAAAGGTTGAAAATTCTGGAATGGTGGCTGATAAACTTGCTGTGAATGTGGCCATCCTTGCTGATCATAATCGAATGGTTGTTGAAAATCTTGGAAACTCTGCTAAAACTGCTGTTGTGGCTGCTGAAATGGTTGAAAATCTTGTTGAAAATTTGGATTGTACCCTTGCTGAAAATTCTAAAATGGTGGTTGAAATTGCTGTGGTGGTTGATTGAAATGTTGGCTTTGCTGAAAATCTGAATAGTCCTGCTGAAAATCTTGGTTCTGCTACTGAAAATCTTGGTTCTGCTGCTGAAATTGTTGACATGGCTGCTGGTAAGTAGATGGATAAGCGTGCTTAAACATACATTGTATTCATCAAAAATTTGATCTCTAACTGTTTATTTGAAGACATTTTGAACCTGCAGTCCTATCACAAAACAAACAAAATGGCAGCACCCGTGTACAAAAGGATAAAGCAAATAAGAATAGAATCAAATCCTAAAATTATCAAACACCACTACACTCCCCGGCAACGGTGGCAAATTTGATAACCCGATTTAGTCGTGTTACGGTTTCAAATACAATCAAAGTATCGAACTCCTCTAAACTAATGTAGTATAGAGTAACTCGAGTCGTCTCTCTCAAGGAATGTAATGATAGGTTAATAATGTTGATGCAGTCTGGCCCTGATTGTTGTTTTGGTGTTGATAATGATTTTAGTTTAGGAGGATGATTATGATATGGAAAATCCTAATCTGGGAGGTTAGGTGGATTATGATTAAGTCCTGATCGAGGATTAGGCATGATTTGGAAAATCCTAACCTGGGAGGTTAGGTGTGAATTATGATGATTGTGATTAAGTCCTGATCGAGGATTAGGCATGATATGGAAAATCCTAACCTGGGAGGTTAGGTGTGGAAAATCCTAGCTTGGAGGGCTAGGTGTTGGAAAATCCTAACCTGGGAGGTTAGGTGTTGGAAAAGTCCTAATTCGAAAAGGTTGGGTGAAAAGTCCTAGCTTGGAGGGCTAGGTGAAAAGTCCTAACCTGGAGGGTTAGGTGCAAATTCCCATCCTGGAGAATTAGGTGAAAAAGTCCTGACTTGGAGGGTCAGGTGCCTAGCTTGGAGGGCTAGGTTGGATGATGTTCTAACTCGGAAGAGTTGGGTGAAAAGTCCTAGCTTGGAGGGCTAGGTGAAAAGTCCTAGCTTGGAGGGCTAGGTGAAAAGTCCTAACTTGGAGGGTTAGGTGCAAATTCCCAACTTGGAGAGTTAGATGGAAAAATCCTTAGCTTGGAGGGCTAAGGTGGATGAATTCCTAGCTTGGAGGGCTAGGGTTGAGTCACTGGATCGGTCTGGTGACCGATCAGGGACATTGGCACGCTGCTCCTTAGTGGATCGGTCTGGTGACCGATCTAGCTATGTCTGATCAGACTGGTGACCGATCAGGGAGCGCACAGTGAGATTGGGAATCTACTGTCTGGCTCCTGATCGGAGTGGTGACCGATCAGGGAGTAGGCTGCTTCCTTGCTGTCTTGCTCCTGATCGGTCCGATGACCGATCAGGGAGCAAATGGTGAGTGAGTTCCCTTGCTGATCAAAGTCTTGGATCGGTCCGGTGACCGATCAGGAATCTTGGGTTTGATTAAAAAGTAACTGTTCATCTGCTCTGATCGGTCTGGGTGACCGATCAGGATCCAATCTGATCGGTCTGGTGACCGATCAGGATTCACCCTGATCGGTCTGGTTACCGATCAGGCGTGTATAGCTGCGAGAGCTGGGAATCCCAGCAAAGCAGTGGATCGATCTGGTGATCGATCCACACACCCTGGATTGGTCCGGTGACCGATCACTTTAATTCAAATTTCACTGTCAGACGCGGTCAGAGCGTCTGATCGTATCGGATTTGCTGATGTATGTGATATGCTGTGTGATCTTCTACTCTAATGCTCTGATTGAGTTTCAGGTGACAGGGGAGGATTCAAACACTCAAGGAGAAGTCAAAGCGTGCTTTCCTTGGAGCAGGTTTGTCCCTTTTCACATCTCAGGTTGCAACGGCGAGCCAAAGACTGGGGCTGAGACTGGAGCTTGGCTGAGGCGCTCAGTGAGTCCAGAGATAGCTCAGTAGAGGCTGGCATTGGCAGATGAGTAGCTGGGAGCTACAAAGATGTGGTCACTTGTCGCTTGGCGGAGAAACAAAAGGAAGCGCGAGAAGACGAGGTTGTAGAGCTTTTCGAGGAAGCGATTAAGTTTGAAAAACTGCTTTGTGTTCTTGCGTTCTGCTGCAAAAAGCTTGCTGTTCTTGAGTTCTTCAACCATTCTAAGCAAGCTATAGAGGAGCAATCATCATACTTGAGCGCTTGAAGGAGAAAACAAGAAGCTTGGAGTCCGACAGTGGGAAGACACGAAGCAGACAGGGGTCTGCGTGAGATCGCCACTGGGTGGAGCTCAGGGAAGCTTGCTGTGTTTTGTCCTTGCTAAGAGTTTGAGTAAGATCCTTCTTGTTGTTGTTTCATTATGCTCATTATATATCATTGTGTGAAACACGCTGTGGAGAGGTTTCTCCACCGAGAAGGAGGTTGCTTCATATCCGGTGTTGACCGGGGCTTGATCTGCCGACGATCAAGGGATCGCCCACCTCAAGGGCACGCCAAGGAGTAGGGGCAAGTTATCCTCGAACCTTGTAAACCCTCCTTGTTAGCGATCTTGCTAGTTGTGTTCGTTTCGCTCTCGTTTAGTTTTTCTGCATACACTATTTTCCACTCTTTCCGCTGTGCTACTGATATTTGAGTTGCAGAAATCGTGATAAGTTGACAAGGGGCAAGCAATTGTCTATATTCACCCCCCCCCCCTCTATAGCCATCTCGTTCCCAACAAGTGATATCAGAGCAGGTTGCTCTGTTTACGGCTTAACAACCAAGAGTCTTCAACAATATGGCTTTGAGAGAAGGCTTCTCCACCACCCAACCTCCATTCTTTGATGGTGCCGACTTCCAATATTGGAGATCAAAAATGGAATACTATTTGAAGATGGATATCCATACGTGGTTCGCGGTGAAGGAAGGATTCATCCCTCCTAAGGATGATGAAGGTAAGGAACTCAAATCTTCGCGGTGGACTGCCGAACAAACAATGAAAAGTGAAGCCGACGCTAAGGCGGTTGTCACTCTACAATGCGGCATGAACAAAGACCAACTCATCAAGGTTGGTCCCTTCACGAGTGCAAAAGATTTGTGGAACAAACTCATAGAGCTCCATGAAGGCACCCGGGACTCGAGGATTGCAAAGAAGGACTTGTTCCTCAATCAACTTCAAAACCTCTCCATGAAGGAGAATGAGTCGGTAAGTGAGCTCCATAGCCTGTTCGAGGATGTTCTTAATGTACTTCATTCAATTGATGAAAAGGTCGAGAATCACGACCTTGTGAGGTATGTCTTGAAAGCATTTCTAAGGAATGCTTTGTGGTCATCCATGGTGGATGCCTACAAAGTATCCAAGGATTTATCTATTGTAAAGTTAGATGATTTATTTTGTGAGATGGAATTGCATGAGATGGCTAACAAAGGCCCCAAGGAAAAGGGGATTGCCTTAGTTGCAGGGGACTGGATCAACAAGAAGAAGAAGGAGAAGAAAAAGGAGAAGGATCTTTCATCATCTTCATCCTCCTCCGAATCCGAGTCAACCTCGGAGGAAGATGGCAGTGGCTCCTCTTCATCCGAAATGGCGAACTTCGTGCGAAGGATGATGCGAAGAGACCGACGTTTCAAAAGGAAAGGTAACACTAGTGAATTCAAGCTTGATAAGAATAATGCATCTTGCTTTGAGTGTGGTAGGAGAGGACATTTCAAGAATGAATGTCCGAAGCTTAAAAAGGAGGAGAAACCTAAAAGAAAAGAAGAGAAATCCAAGAAGAAGAAGAAAGCCTTGAAGGCTTCTTGGGATGAGTCATCTTCTAGCTCATCCGATGATGAGAAGGAGGAGAAGAGCACAAGGCAAGTGGCTCTCATGGCTTTTGGAGAGGAGAGCAGTGAAGAAACTTCAAGCTCCTCAAACGCGGCTTCGTCATCTTCGGATGATGAAGAGGTAACTTCTCCCGAGCTTGAAAAATGTTATAGAGCAATTGCATGTTTAACTAGTATGCTTAAGAAATCCAAAAACAAAGTTAAAGCATTGCAATTAGAGATTGATCAATTGAAAGCTTCTAGGGATGATAACATTGATGACTTGCATGTTGAATTACTAGAAGATGAAATTAAATCTTTGAAACATGAGATTGTAAGCCTGAAATCCTCTAAGGTTGAGGAAATCAGTGATTTGCATGACAATGAGTTAGTGGAGGAAAACCAATCATTGAAGAGTGAAGTTGAGAAGCTCAAGAATATTCTTGGGAAATTCTCAAATAGCTCTAAGACCTTAGATATGATTTTGAATGCCCAAAGAGCGGTCTACAATAGGGCTGGTATTGGTTACTGCCCTAAGGAACCCTTTTTTGTATCTCTTGTTGGGACCGGGTGCATGTTGACAAGGATACGGGTTCGTAAAATTTTAAATTTTTATGTGCAGCGGAAGAGTTAGCATAAAATAATTTCTCAAATTATTCTAACCACGTATCTAGCATGCAACCTTATGGTGTGTGGACATGATCATAAAATAAAACTTTGCGGAAAAGTAAACTAATTTACTTTGTACCTCGCGTAACTCGAAGAAAATGGACGAGATCCAACCGTAGCGTCCCTTGGAAGCTTCGCCTCTATTCGCGTCCACGCCGAGTTCTCTTCGGGATGACTTCGCAAAGCCACGAGTTTTGTGCCGACGAGAACTACTAGATTCTCTAAAGGCACAACTAGAAGATCAAGAGAGAAGAAAGGAAACTAACCACCAAGAGACGGAATCTAAATTCCGAGAAGGAAGGAGATGTGATCCGCTTCTTCTTCTCCGAGGTCGTTTTGGTGGATGAAGCTCACACCCACCTTGGGAGTTGCGCCGACCCTAGGGGAGGAGAGAGAGTCGGCCCTAGAGAGAGAGGGGCACCGTCCCTAGAGAGAGAGAGGCGTGTAGAGAGAGAGAGAGCAACTAATCTCTTGATTAATTGATTAGGAATTCAAGGCTTGCCTTTGGTTCCTTATATAGTTGCTTCTCCCTTGCCAAGTCTCTCTCTTAACGGAATTAACGGAATTAATTTTCATAAGAAATTTATCTTATAATCTTTCTTATGAATAATTCCGTTATGCCTAGTTTTATTATAACTAACTTTATAATAAAACAAATACTTCTCTCCTTTAATTACGGAATAAATTTTATAAGAAATTTATAAACTTTCTTATTATGAAAAAATCAATTCATAATTGATTTTATAAAATTAAAATAAACCATTCCATGGATCATTTTAATTTCCATAAAAAGAATAAATTTCTATAAATTTATTTATATAAATTTCTTTATACAAATTTATTTATCCATAATTTATAAAACAAATCGTGCTAGATTTATTTTATTAATTAAACCAAATAAATTGGTTTCTTCCCCTTGTTGTGGCCGGCCAAACCAAAGGGGGTTAACACCCTCTTTGGCCGGCCAAACCGAGCCGAACCGATCGCGAATTAAACTCATTTAATTCGCCCAATAAGCCTTCAAAAGACTTAGCCATTTTAAGTTTCCGTTGCGCCTCTGATTAACTCAGATTCGACTTATTTCTCTTGATTGAAAAATCCAATTTTCAACTCGTTTTAAATCCCTCGGATTACTCGTAGTGCGTGTGACTAAATAGGCTTTCGATTTATATTGGTCGTCTATAATTAACCAATTATAGAATGGTCATGAGTGGCACCTAGTAGTACATCATGATCCCCAATTAATCGAAAGATCAACGGTTTGACCTCAGAAGTAATTCCGAAACCCTTCAGCAGCTCTAATGAATCGTGCCCCATTCCCTTCACCATCTTATACCCACTTGGTTCAGGACAAGGTCTATTTGTGTCAGTCCCCACTAGGCTGACTACGTCACACCTAGCCCAAGTAATGTCTTTCTCGTCCTCTGGATTTCTAATTACTCTCATGTATTTAAGAGTCTCGCACTCTAAACATGATATGCTCTGGCCAAAGGCTTTGAGTAACAATCCGACGATAGGCCTGGGTATACATCTCCTCGCAAGGAGTGGTGAATCCTTTGTAGGTTGTTTAAACATCTTCGGGCACTTTGGCTTATACCCAATCATCCTGGGTCCACACCTCCTTGGAGATGCTTACTTAAGATGTTAAAGTATAAGTCTCCATGACCAAGATGACTTGAACACCGCAAGTCAAAGGAACATCGCACTTAAGCTGCAGTAATAACTTCAGTGACATATATTTATAGATTACCATATGAAGTTTTACAGCTAGTCATTCCAATGAACTAGTTCCCTTAACTAGCATCCATGTTTATCTCCGGACATCCCAATGTCATCAGCCAGTGAGAATCAGCTGATTAGAGAATAACCCATGCTAGTCTCAACAGAATTGATAGTGTCCGTATTTATCAATTCATCGACTAGGGATATTTTCAATACTTCACAATTGCACATTTAGAGATAATCACTAGTTGTGATCCCATCACAAATTCTCTTATGCTGTGAATTGTATTGCGGACATTCAGTAGATGAGTTTAAGATCCCAATCAAATACACAAACATGTATACTCAAATAGTGAATTATCATTTATTAAAATAAATGTTTACAATCATAAGGCGATTGCCTTAGGACACTTCTCTCATATCACTAACAAACTCCCACTTGGCCTAATGCCAATCGCTACGGTATCCAATACCACAGGCTCTAACATGACCCTCAAACTTGCTCTGAGGCAAGGCCTTAGTTAAAGGATCCGCTAAATTCCTTTTAGTGGGAATTTTCTCAATTTGTATATCATTCCTACTTATAATCTCTCTGATCAGGTGATAGCGGCGAAGCACGTGTTTGGATCGCTGATGAGACCTTGGTTCCTTTGCTTGTGCAATAGCTCCATTGTTGTCGCAGTAAACCTGCACTGCTTCATCAATGGTTGGAACTACGCCAAGTTCGGAGACGAACTTCTTGATCTAGACTGCTTCCTTTGCTGCTTCCGAAGCTGCGATATATTCCGCTTCCGTGGTAGAATCCGCTACGGTGTCTTGTTTGGAACTTTTCCAACTTACTGCGCCTCCATTCAAAGTAAATACGTATCCAGACTGCGATTTGGAGTCATCCTTATCTGTCTGGAAACTGGCATCTGTATACCCAAGTATTACCATATCTCCTTCTCCATATATTATGAACACATCCTTAGTTCTTCTTAAGTACTTAAGGATTGTCTTGACAGCCGCCCAATGATCCATTCCTGGATCCGACTGGTATCTGCTTGTGACGCTCAAAGCATACGATACATCGGGCCTAGTACATAACATAGCATACATGATAGATCCTATCGCGGATGCATAAGGAATCTTATTCATGCAAATCCTCTCGTCTTCTGTGCGTGGACACATAGACTTTGAAAGGTTGATCACATGCCTGATGGGAAGGTAACCTTTCTTGGATTCCGACATGCTAAACCTTTTTAGCACTCGGTCTATATACGTAGACTGCGAAAGACCAAGCAACCGTTTTGATCTATCTCTATAGATTCTAATCCCAAGGATATAGGTTGCTTCTCCCAGG